>NW_019290254.1:3389-36131 GCF_000500325.1 Leptinotarsa decemlineata
AATTTCTGCTACCGCAGTTGTCGGTTGATTGGTCAAACCACCAACACTGACATAAAAACTTGGCAAGTTGACTTGGGTGTCACACCAATAGGTGGTTCCATTTATGTTTCGCTTGCGTTTACGCAGCTATTTTTATCAAGAACTTTCTTGGTTTTTTCTCATTTTGTCTTCAATCGAGGACCGCCTGCCCGGTACTAACGATGCCCAATAGGCTGAAACGGCTGTATACCGGTGGCTCTTGAATTGAAATCAATGATAGGGAAACTCTGTAATGTCCAAAGAACACCGCGTGAATTTTGATGCGACCAAGTAGGTAGGTGGGTATAGTACGGTCCGGAGAAATATGTCCATAATAACCCAGACCAACATCGAAAATACGATTCAGTACATTCTCAGAATATCAGAATTGGATATCATTAGAATATATCGAATGAATGTTCATAGGATATTTGTTGCAACATTCCATCAGAATATTCTAAAATAAGTATATTTGAATGTGGTCAGAATATCCATAGAATATTCTGTGCTGTCTGGGATAATAGATACAAAATGTAGAAAGAAAGTACAGTGAAGTGATTATTGCACAGATGATAATAGAATAAAGATAATCTGGAATATTGTCGATTCCGAAATCTCACCAAATTCTAAACAATCCACACATCTAAATACAGGCCCCAGGAACTTAATGAATATTTTGCAATGGTAGAATCAGAAACGGCAAAAAAATATATGAAAAGGAAATGTTTCCTCTGTAAAAACAGTAAAAAAACGATAACATGAGCAATTTGTGCCCAATTTATATTTTTAGGTGGTCGAAAAACAAATTGAGGGTAACTTTGAGTTTCCATCCAGCCTCTTGAAGCACATAACTGATGATATAACGCTGTCAGTCATGAAAATAATTACTGAATGCATAAATGAAAGAGTTTTTCCACACCTAATTCAATTACGTTGGTGATATTGAAAATATTTGAAGCGATAATCGAAAAGAAACCGAAACAGTTTATGGGTGAATCGTTTTTTTAAATAACTCTCAACTTGGCTATCGGAAAAGAGAGTCTGCGATGATTGCAATGATATATATTGTCAAAAAATAATAGATGCCTTTGATAATCCCAGATATTGAGCTGCTATGTGAAGCTTTCGATTGGTATGTCATGACATACCAATCAATCAATTTAATTGCTTATTATCAATATAACAGATTTAGCATCGTCAAGGTAGATAAATATAGTACAAAACATACACATTAAAAGGCAAAGCATTAAAACTTGCAGTGAAAAAATTCACTTACGTCATAAGGGCAGAGATCAACCAGCAGCCCTTTTATACTTTTTTTGAAGTATATGTAATTTCCTCATATCCTCATCCACCGTGGCTCGCATCAGATCAGAGGTTCTACTAATTCTTCTTTCATGTTTTTCAACATCTTGTTACTCAATCCATACACATCAAGAGCATTACTAACCGAGAGATTTCCAATAATATGACGAACTTCTGTGGAGTCTACAGGCGTGAAGAAAATACTTTTATGGAATTGTATATAAGATAAGGTAAGTTTCGTTAGATCAACCGGAGTATTCTCTAGCTGTTTTAAAATATTGCTACTTGTTGGAGTTTATCCCCTTGAATTCGAACTCCAATTATTTTAAACCAAGAAAAACTCCAGTATTTATTGTTCACTTTCTTAGGTTATTAAACACAACCTTCGTGGACTGTATGCTGTTTTACTCTCAAATTTACGTTCCTTTGATCTCACCAGAGGTTTAGTGTGACTGTGAGGAACACCTGGAACTGGACCAAAGTGAACTGGACGTGAATTATGCTTGCCTTGAATCAAGACAGTCCTGTTGCCAGTAGGCAATATGAGGGCTACCTGATCGAAAGTAATAACTTCGCCACTTGCTTTGAGGATTCTAGCTCTGGCAGTTTCAGTGACATGAAGTGCACAAATGGACAATTTAGGAATTTCGAAAATCCTGGAGTCGCTTGTTACAGTTCCAACTATAACAGCTGTGAGCCCCACACTGCCAGGCTTCTGCATTAATCTAACAACCTTGGATAGGGAAATTGGGGTCTGTATATCCTGCTCATAAACAATCTTTTCAATATAACCTTGTTGAATTTGACACCAGTACGACGAGCCAAATAACGGTATGGCTTTACTGATAATCGAAGATACACATCTCGACTTTTAGGTTCAGTTCTTCTGACCTAACGGTCATATTTATGATTAATGTCGATACCCATTTTTGACACAAACTACTAGAGAAATCAAATTATAAGACTAAAATCACTTCTTGTATCCGCATGACTTCCTGCGTCCTCTTGAAATAGTTCAATACCGATCGACAGCAAACAACTGAATTTGAAAAGCTGATAAACTTTTCACGAATGTATCTGTATCTGTAGAGTAGGGAGGGTGAGTGTAAGCCCACGCACTTAGGCCACATGTGACCCATTGTACATCCTCCCGAGGAGTTGTCCTCCTAGGTCGTCGTCCATCCTGTCCTTTCCAGGAAGGTGGACAGGTCGCTGGGAGACATCTCCTTTATATCGGCAGGTGTAGGCCAAGACTCGCCGAACACACACTCTCTTATTGACGATAACTCCGGGCACTCGCACAGGACATGCCTGATTGTCTCATCTATCTGTTCACACATCCTGCACGAATGTATTTCAATCTCCAATATATATCCAGGCTCGTATGGACCACTTCTTCAATTCCGGCAAGTCTTCGCTGAATAAAGTCATTCCACCGGGCTAGTCAGACCTTTCTAATGAAAGCCACTCAGGACCATTTCACCACATATCTGAATTTTTTATTTCAGCAGGATACATACCTTTTGATATAATGTCTGCTGGATTATGTTCTGAACTAACATAGTACCATTCTTGTGAGGTGGAAAGATTCTGTACTTGAGCTACTCAATGACTTACAAACGTCTGTAGTCGATGAGGAGAGATCTATATCCAACCAAAAACAACAGTTCAATCTGTCCACAAGTGGGTGTTATCAAATTGTATCGATACGATACTGCTGTAACCAGTTTTACGAGCAGAAGAGCTCCACATAGTTCCAATTTCTGGATCGTTATTGTCTTTAGAGGTGCAACCTTGACCTTAGCACACAATTAATATTTAAAAAATAATCATTCAATTCATTAGATGAGAACCGGTGGGGATTCTCTAGCGAGGGGCTGCTTGATAATCTGTCAAATGACCCTAGGTTTGTTTACGGACTGTTCTATCTTGCTCGAGCAGTACTCTTCCTTTCGGTTGATAATCTTATGTTTATAGTTATACGAAAGAATACTACGGAAGAAACTGACTTTATAGAGTTGGTGAAATTTCATATGAACTGCTTGAATAGTAACTGTGAAATCGTCTCCAAACGACATGGTGAAACAAATTTCAGAAAATTCATCAACACAAAGATTGTCCAGGTCAAGGATATATTTTAGGATCGAAACAGTTCTCCATACATATTGATAATATTCTCAAAAATGTCAGGGTTTACACGGCATGTGCATATGGAGATGGGACAACTTTTTCAGTGAAAGGTATAAATGAAAGTAATTGAAGGCAATAGGCAGAGCAAGTTCTAGCCGATGCTGATACTCGTTTAGCTGGAAATATGCTGTTTCGTGAAGGAAAAAGTATAATGCTGCCAAACGAGAACAATACAGAAAATTGAAATAAATTTTCCTAAAATATATGTGGACTCCAAAGTTCTGAAGCACGTATAAATAGTTTGAGTAAGTAGCCTAATATTCGCAACTTTAAGAAGCAATATTATGCTCATTATGTAAACTTCCACAGTGAAGCATCATCCAAATTTTTTTTGAGGTGCACAGGTTCTGAGGAAAGCAAATTTTTCATCCAGCAAAATCAAACTCTATAAACTTTGATATACGAGTACACCTACACGAGTAGACAATTCCGAGTAAGTAATATACAGGGTGGGGAACCCCATACGACACGGTCCCTGTAATCCAAACCAATAATTTTTTCGGGAATTTCTTTATTTCATTATGAATACATTGATTAAGGCTGCAGGGTGGCTCAAATAAGTGTGACATATCAAAGTTGTTTTTTTTAATAGTACAATCTGTATTCCGTTATACTTTTGAAAAGACCAACGTCAACCGTTGTCGAGCTATTCATTTTTCAATAATTATTTTAATTATTTACATTTATATTCAGACAGTAGTTCATTGAATCGACTATACAAAGTATGGAACAAAAATGTATTCAATTCAAAGTAGGTGCTCGAAATGACGAACCATTCTGTTGAATACAAAGATCTACTCTCTCTATGAAAGACTGCTTAACATTTAATTATATTTGAGGCGTCACAATTCGAAAAACAGCTCTACATCCCTCATTCATATTTTCCAGTGTAGTTGGAGGCGTGTGTAAACCTCATTCTTCAAGTATTCCTATAGAAGCAACTTAAATCTGGTGATTTCGCAAGCCAATTTTGTCGTCCGCCCCTACCATTCCATTAGTTCGAAAAGCACATATTCAAAAACTGTCTGACCACATCCGTTATCTGATATTTAGCAGGACATTCTACAGAAGCTCAAGCAGATCAACCTGTGAAAATTGTAAAAATGTTTTACCATTCAAGTTTCCATCAGAAAAGTATGGTCCTTGTGTACCTATAATTTCTCCCCACACTTCAACATACCATCTATTCCAGTGATCCAGAGTGCGGAAAATGTAAGGATTCACATCACTATAATAATGAATGTTTTGTCTGTTTACCGTTGTTATGGATAGTAGATTCAACTAATATTTATCCCTATTAAATTTGTCCAGAACCCATACAAACTCATACTAAACTCAATTCGTCGATGGAAGTCTATTTCATACTCGTATAATCCCTGATGCATCTGAATAAGGTACGGGTGAAATGTGTATGTTTTATTACCCTACAAATGCTCCGTCTCCTTATTTCTGTACCTTTCTCGATCTTACGTTAACTCGAATGAAGGTTTTCTATGATTGATTCCATAATAAATTCATTTTCCTCATCTCCCATGATAGGTTTTGGTATATTTGCCTTTCCATAACCTACACTTTCAGTCCTACGGAATTCATGTAGCAATAGTTTGAAAAGTAACTTGTTTAGATGATTCCGGTCTGGATATTTTTGGGCATACGCCCTTGACGCCAAAACGCAATTTTCTTAACACTCACCATTCGCTAAAATTATATCTATTCGCTCTTGAATGGGATAAGTTTTCATTTTCAATGTTGATAATTCAGTGAATGTTTTGAATAACGTAACACATAATAACTGTCAATAAAATTGTTTTCAATAAGTTGAACGAATGTCGTTTCGAAGATATCTTGATTCTAAGAATAGTCCCACTATTTGAAAAAGCCAATATCTGAAAAACTAATTTTGTTAGGTATAGGGAAGCTCAAAATGGAATGAGAGGTAATTGAATTTTATATTGTTCAGGCCAAAAAATACAGGGTTTTCTATTCGAAATAGTGACAATGATTTTTGAAAATTCTGTAAAATATAGAGAAACGGGTTCTATCGGAGTCAATAGCCTAAAACCTCTTTTTATGATTGGTCAGCATTTGAAGAGATATTTTCTATACATTTCGGTATTATTTAGTTTCCAATTGAACTTATCGATTTGATAAAACAATCAATAACTTGAGAACGATTATAGTTAGGTAAATAATACCTAATATGAAATATAATACCTTATATGAAATCATATTATTTTTTTGTGTCCTATTCAAAAGTGTTATTTGAAAAAATACAACTTTAATATGTTACACTTTTTTGAGCCACCCTGTAGACACCAAAATGATATTTTTTGCAGCCCTAATCAATATACATATAATGAAATGAAGAAATTCCGGAAAAAATGATTGGTTTGGTTTACAGGGACCGTGTCGTATGGGGTTGTATACAGCTGCCAAAAGTATGTTTGCGAAAGACACAAGCTCGGTGGAAATAGGAGAGAATTGCTCATTTTCGGATTCATTCAAATGACATTTTGATATTTAGGAAAGTCCGATTAAAAATTGAATCGAAATTTGCCAGTTTTGTTTCAAAGTAGATATTGAAAAACAAAAACATTTTCTCAGCACCACATTTCAAGCAGTACAAAATATCTTTCATAGATTGAGATCCCGAAGTTTTGTCATCAAATTTATTTTTATATGAATCGAAAAAAATCACTCGATTAGAGTTAGCATTTTTGACGACAACTTCATGAATGATACATAATTGTAATTTTCTAAATTTCACAACTTCATTTGAATATTATCTCACATCTTGTAGGTATATTTGTACCTGGGATTTTTGTATGAAATTAACAAATATGTCTTGAATCCTGCTTTTAAAGTGTACCTGTTTCTGTGTTTTATATCATTATGAAAGTGATAATAAACTGTATAATTTATAATGAATAAAATGAATGATTGATTGATTGTCCCAGGGGTACACCCCAATCAAAGATAAGGAAGTGGAAGACTCAGAAGACATTATGGAAACAAAAGGTTGGTGTCGTCCATTGGCAACCTCCTTAATCACTATTGTTTTCCAACAATTGGTCACATGTGATATTCATAGCTCTCATTAAACGATGATTCTAAAAAATGAAGAGTTTTCGAAAGTATATTTTGCCTGGACTATCGAAGAAGTTCCATCTCTATTTCGAGAAAATGATTTCAAAACTCTTAAAAAAAATTTAATAGTGCGTCAATTAATTTATAAAGAAATGGTAAATTCCTAAAATAGAAAGAAAAATCATTCTTCATATTTTCCATCGGGAAAACTGTTTTTCGACTAGTTACTTTGAAGATATGGGCGGGGAAAGAGACGTATACCGGGTGATGAAAAAATGCGGAATATATTTGGACGTACGCTTACTACTAACAATAACTATGAACTGAATATAGTGGGGATTTCCGAAAATTCAACACTATCTGTGAACTACTCGAAAAGATGTTTAGATTATTTGCATATGTTTTCTTTAGATACAAGATGTACGTGAGTATTAGGGCAAAATAATTTTTTTGAAGAAAATCAACCTTTCTAAAGGTTTTAGTTTTTCACAAACTAAAAATGGATTTCAATGGAGAATTTCATACAGCAGTAGGAAAAACATACTTTTTGAACCGATGAGTTAGTTCGTGAATTCCGTATATGTTTCACAAAAAACAATGTACTATTTATCAGTTCTTCAGAAAGGTCGAAATATTTATTAATTTTATGGTTATTCCATCATGTTTCCTTCAATAAAAAGTAGAAATGAAAAAAAAGTTTACATTAATAAAAAAGTGGCAATGAAATAAAGTTTTTAATAGCCTTTTCACAATTTCTCATTTCGTACATTTCAATTATTGATATGTTTAGGAATCAACTCAGTTTTCTACAAATATAATCACTAGTCAATATGTCATCACAGTAATATTACTGGGTGATATTGGTATTAAATACATGTAACGAATGTATTTGATGATGAAACACATGTTCTGAGGAAATAGTGATTTGTGTTCAAATATCTCTTCTGGATATGTAGTTAATCTGAATTTGAAATCAATAAACGAACAACAATTGAAAAAAGGTTTTTTGAAACACAATTTACTCTTGTCATAGTTACACCAGATTACGACCAGATTCAATTTACTGATAACGAATTTTTCTCCTTCACATTTTCTCTCAAGTGACTTAGATTGACGCTAATTGCGATAAAATAATCAAATGAAAACATATTACATAACTGATTTTATCCATCAGTAGTTTGAATGATAAATTATATTTTTAATTTTCCACAATTAACACAGCTGACCGCTGCATTCGAATGAAGACATTTCAATAATGAACTGCATCGACACAGCTAACTAATTGATTTTTAATTCTTCAATTTCAGTTTTTTTGGGAGGCACTGAAAAATATATCGAAACCTATGTCACTTTTGAGGTGCACGAAAATAGTTATTTATTATACAAGGGAAAAAAGTATTACATTTTAGCTCGAGGTTGTGTTGACTTCCGATGCGAAGCGGAGGGAGACAAAAAACCGAGAGTCGAAAACCGAAATCTAATATTTTTCTTGTGTATAATACATAATTTTTTTCTGTGACGGGAAAAACGATGATTCAATATTGAAAAATTTAATTTCTTCCTTTACATNAGTGACATTTTGTTACCTCTCATCAGAGATAAAATGTCAAACTTTTTTCCCGTCACACTATCATTGATTCTGAAAGACACAATGTCGCTTTTCCATTTCAATTGTCACAATTTTTCCATTACACTGGAATTTTTAAAACCCATCGTGAATTATCTCAGTTTTATGAATGGTGACTAAGAATGTTCATAATCAAAATTGAAGGTGTAAATGAATATGCAGTGTGAGCAGTAAAGTCAAAAGTCAACATCACATGGAATCTATTTTCACTGATAGCTTCCATAGGAATTAAAATTTGACATAATTTTTTCTGCTCCGACTAAGATAAAAAATAATCAGAAAATTAGTATTCTGTTGAATTGAAAAACCTCCTAAGATGAAGTGATTGTTCAGTATATCAATGCTCTTTTCAACAAGTGTTGGGAAACCTGAAAAAAAGACGGCGGAAAAGGAAAAGTTTGATATTTTTTTCGTCGCACAGCCGAACTAAGTTGAAAGTCGGAGATATTTCAGTTAAAATACGAAATACAGACAACTTTCTGTTTTCAATATCTTTTAAATATCTATTGAGTGAAGAAAACCTTGCTTTCGTATAATTGTTTTATGTTGATTCAGTTATTTTTGGAGCACTGGTGAAACTTTGTTTAGCAGGAGGCCTAGATAGAAGTTCTTCAACTATTATTTGATGTTTTCTGTTTTTGAAACCGTTCCTCTCTACTGGAAATCAATACTTATTATCCTTATGACACTCCCGTGGGTTGGGCTACCTATCGGACGCGTCCCCAGGTGGCGGATAGGGGAACGGCCAGGGGACTGGAGGTTCTGTCCGGGAAGCCAATGTGGCCTAACGGACGGGGTTGACGGACTCCTGGTCAGTGGCAGAAATAAGTAGGGCGAGGGGAACTAAAACCCCCCAAAAGCCCTGCAAAACATGCCACCGCGGACCAGCCTACCCAAGCTAAGATGTAAGGAATCGTGTCGACAGCTGAATGGCCGCAGGGTTATATGCGGTTATGAACAATCCCCTTGAGGAACCGGGCGAAACCTCATTGTAACTAGCCTTCCTCTGGTAATGCGGGGCTCTGCCAGAGGTGACCAACCCTTCCCTTGCTACTCGTGGGAACATACATGGACACAAAAGAAAAGAAAAATAAAAAACCAACCAATCCCGAGGCTGGACAGCAATGCTCACCTCAATTTAGGGCGGGGGCTGGGGATGAACAAAAATGCTCACCCCAAGCTACCGCTCAAAAAGAGGTTGGACATAGCAGACCACCTCGCGACGTAAGGCAAAGGCCAAGGCGTAACCGTATCAGCGGCGCCGAGGCCAAGAGGAGGAAGAGAGCGAAAGAGGCAGAAGTGGCAGCAACTATGAGTGCACCCTCCACCTCTCCCACTCCATCCTCAACAACAAGGGCACCTCTTGCGGAGGGCGCCAAGAGCTCCGCCTTGGAAAAAGGCAAGGAACCGGCTGCCACTGCAGGAAAGCGCCCTCACGCGAGTACCTCCACGGAGGGAACCCCAAGAAGGTTGAAGAAGCTGCGCAGCGACAGAAATGTCGCTGCACCTTCCAAAACCTTCGTGGATGCCGCCTTGAGACACCTCAAGGTAGCCATCATAGATGAGACTAACCCGTACGGTAGGGTTACGCAGAAAGAGAGAGTCTCATCAAAAAACAGTCCTCAAAGAGGACTGGGTTATATATCAAGCCAACCTCAGAGAGTTCAAAAAAGTCTGCAGACGAAAACAAAGAGAAGCCTGGAGAGCCTATTGTGAGGCAGTCGAAGACTTTCCACTAGCTTCTAGGCTACAGAAGGCACTCTCAAATGACCACCATAAGACTATCGGCATCCTGACGAGGGAAAATGGCGACAAAGCCGCCAACCTCCAGGAGAGTGCTGAGATTCTTATGGAAACTCACTTCCCAGGTTCTGTCTTTCCTGAAACGGCGAACTGGACGGATGTACCAATAACACCCTCACAATATGACTGGCAATATGCTAGTACAGTAATTGATGAGGACAAAATAAGATGGGCTATATCGGGCTTCTCCCTCTTCAAGTCACTAGGGCCTGACGGTATAAGACCAGCCCTACTTCTGTGGGGACTGGACACTCTTATGCCACACCTGGTTGGAATATTCAGAGCCTCTCTAGCTCTGAGGTATATTCCCAGTAGGTGGAGAGAAGTGAGAGTAGTATTTATACCGAAACCAAAAGCATTCCGACCAATTAGTCTCACATCGTTTTTCTTAAAAACCATGGAGAGGCTATGTGAGCGGTATATAAGAGATGAAGTACTTGTTAACAACCCAATTCATCCAAATCAGCATGCATATACCCCGGGAAGGTGTACTGATTCGGCCCTTCACCATGTGGTTGGCAGAATCGAGAGATCATTGGACAACAAAGAATCCACCCTGGGTATATTCATAGATATCGAGGGAGCGTTTGATAAAACAACCTTTCCAACAATTACCCCGCAACTACACTCCAGGAATGTACCCCTGGTAGTAGGAGAATGGATACTCCAGATGCTCTCTAGCAGAGCAATAAGTATTAATGTAGAAGACATGACAGTAAAAGGACTGGTCATGAGGGGATGTCCACAGGGAGGGGTCTTATCACCCCTTCTCTGGAACATACTCCTGGATACCCTAATTAATCACTTTAACAAAAATGGATTCTACACAATTGCATAAGCAGATGACAGTTATCTTGCAGACCGGCAAATTTGTAAACACACTGTGCGATAGAGCGCAGGATGGGCTCAAATTAATAGAAACATGGTGTAAGGAACACTCACTGTCGATCAATCCCAAGAAGACTGAGATGGTCCTTTTCACCAGGAAAAGAAGTTTAACGGGCTTAAAACCTCCCGAAATCTTCAAAAGCAAACTAAACTTCTCTGAAGAGGTGAAATACCTTGGTACTATCCTCGACAAGAAGCTAACATGGAACTCTCATCTACAGAGTAGAGCAAAAAGAGCATAGATGGCTTATGAGCAATGTCGGAGGACAGTGGGACGCGCATGGGGTCTTTCACCCCGTGTAGTCGCCTGGATCTACACTGCAATAATAAGACCTATGTTAATGTATGGAGCCATTGCATGGGGACCGAAAGTTCTACAAGCAACGGCCATCCAAAAATAATATCAAATAGAGCGACTGGCTTGTTTAAATATCACAGGAGTCATGAGAACAACACCAACCGCGGAATTGGAATTGATCACGGGTCTGACCCCCCTGGATCTGTACTTGACCTAGGAGGACAACTCCTCGGGAGGATATACAATGGGTCACATGTGGCCTAAGTGTGTGGGCTTACACTCACCCTCCCTATTCTACAGATACAGAGAAACAGATCCTTATGACACTGAAATTCACACCGATAGACACTTTTCTTTGATCGTAATATATCATTTTGATTGTTTTGCTAAGTAACGATATTGTATTGAATATAATTGGCTTATACCTTCTCTACCTAAAAAAACAAAAAAAACAAAATGGTATCTGTAAAGAAGTAGGGCATGCCAATACATAGGTACTAAAGGAATATTCTTAGGTACTTTCGAACAACTTCAACTCAATCACTTACAAACTAGGTTATGATGAAGTGTTCAACAAATATAAAAACATAGATTGAATTGTTTAGAAATTGATATTCTTACGTTGAAGTGATCTTCACAACAATGAAAACTAGTTGTTTGGAAAAACCAGTCAATTCACATGACTTCACACCACCTTTTTCTTATGTTTACTCATATCGGGGCAAGAAAAACACTTCATCGGGTGCATTTTCTGTTGGGTAGTACAGTACGATGCTAATGAGTCAATTTTCGTTGTTAAATGATACAAATTAGGTAAATTATAGACCACAGGACATCTATATACCTATTTTCTTTTACAATTATATGGGGAAGTATGCTATATTATGAACTATATTTCCAAAAAGGAATGCAGGTTATATAAAAGATTATGGTAGATATGATTTCCAAACTCGTGGATGAAAAGCTTCATTCAAGTCTAAGTAAAAGTGAATAATAAATCAGCACAACCACAGTGTCTGCCGTAATACAGATTTCTCGAAATACTTCGACAAATTTTTTCCCTATCAAGTCTCTTTGTATACGTTTTGTAAAGAATCATGTAGGCTTCTCAGAAGTGTACTGTACACGTGTTAATCTTTAAAAAACAATAAGAAAAAAAACTTGACCTGCTTGCATCTTTCAATGTGAATGTAAAAATTTGAATCACTCATTTTCATATTCACATTATTCTATGAATTTCTGCATGAGTAGTATTATATGCGATCTTTCCTCAACATTAGTTAGGACTTCCATTGTCTAATATGATATGAAATGATTCAAAGTCCCGGAAAGTACCGATACAATTGGAAATTAAAATAAATAGCTGAAAATAACAATTATATTATGCAAAAAAACCTGAAATGGAATTACAATGAAATAAAATACAAGCAAAAAATTTAAAATTGATCAATTAAACAAAGGTAGGAAATAAATAATAAAAGATTTCAAGTCAAGTTACTTCACGACGTTTCGATTGTTAGTATATACAATCGTGGAAAATTGACTATTTACAGGTCACTCGAATGTTTTCATCTTCTTTTCCCTCTCTCTGCTTCACTGGTTTAGCAAGAGATGACCATTTGTCGGAAGTTGGCCGTTTTTCCCTTGATTATGGGTTGCGTTTCTCTACGCTGACTTGGCTAAATACGTTGTTGGATAACATATTCTGGGATAACTCATTCTAAACCTGTGTTCCTCCCTGAGGATTATTTCACATTGGAACCACTTGATTTTATGTTGATGAGTCCATACATGCTCTGCTATTCCAGATTTGCTGGTTCTTTGTGCTCGACAATGCGAACATTCAATGGTCTTTTAGTTTTATCGATTAAGGTCTTACCGCACTCACAGGTTTTCCAGTAACTGCGATTCTTGGAATCGCATTCTGCGGTTGATGTCCTGCTTCGCATGAGGCTGCTACGGACAGTGTTACTGGATCTGAAGCAGGTTCTGATATTGTACTTGAACCCAATTCTTCTTATCCTTTCCGACAAACCTTTGCTGTAGGGAAGACTAAGCACTGGTGGTGACTACTTCTCTTCCACCATCACTCTGGTGTAACCATTTCGTTGAAGATCATTTTTGATGATGCCTAATTTTTTCTCGAGACCTTCTTTCGTATTAAAGAGCCCGAAAAGCCTACTAGAGTTGGCCGTGCTTGGTTGGATTCGTGATTCAGATACTATCACGTGTAAGTGGGTTTTCGGAATACATAGGTAGATAGATAGATAGATAGATATATTTTCACCACATTACATATATATGTTAAATCTGGAGGAAATTTACTGGCAATACGACTGTTCAAGGGAACAAAGGCAACTGCAATGACTCGCTATGTGATTCACCAGCATCGTCGATATCGAGTTGTATAAGTAATAAGTGAATAATAGACAGTCTTGAAATAAACCGGGAACAGTGAGGATCGTGTATCATTTTTGAAAAGTAGAAAAATGCCTTCACTGAAGATCAAATTGATCATTGATGTTATTGGCGCAAGAATTACATCTGATGTTTGTCTTATGATATGGCAATTTAAATCATGTGTATCTACTGATTTCGAATTTTTTAATGCATTAATTGCATCAAGAACCTCATAGCTTGTGACTCTCGTTAGGAAAAAAGAATTGCATGGCACAGGAAAATGTTTGTATGGGATCAAGTCATCTGGTATATTGGGTAATTGGTTTATTATATTTTGAGCAACATTTGTGAAGTGAGCGTTGAAAGAGTTTTCATATATTGGAGTTTCAGGGTTACTTTTAGTTTTCCTATTTAATTCATAGTTTATAATTTCCCATGGTCCCATATTATGGGGGTGTCGTCAAAGTATCTCAACCAGACTCGGGGACTTCTTGTGAGCTTCTACAATGGCCAGAGTTTCAAACCAC
Organism: Leptinotarsa decemlineata; assembly: GCF_000500325.1. Taxonomy (NCBI): domain Eukaryota; kingdom Metazoa; phylum Arthropoda; class Insecta; order Coleoptera; family Chrysomelidae; genus Leptinotarsa; species Leptinotarsa decemlineata. The sequence continues at coordinate 17,533 of NW_019290254.1, forward strand.
CACATATATACGTTGGATAACCCATTGGCAGTCCCTCATCTCACATAAAGTATCCGTCTTTGAGTTGTACACAGTGTGTACAAAGTTGTACACAGTGTACCGTTTCGTACACAGCATTGTAGTAATTCCATGATTACTTCCTTAGGTAACTTCGTTCTATCTTCCAGATCCCCGTCTTCGGGTAGGGGATCTTCGACAGGAACGCTGGTGTGAAGGCTTTCCACGTCGAGACTGATTGATTGGTCATGCTCTGTGACTTCGATTACCCCTAGTAGTTCGCTGAACTGGAAAAAGGGGTTAGATGAAAGCACTCGAATGACCTAGAAATAGTCCAGTCATCTCCTGAAGATCATTGTAGATACTAACAATCGAAACGTCGTGAAGTAACTTGGCTGGAAATCTTTCAATTTTTATTTCCTTTTTTCATTCGATTATTCAATTTTGAATGTTTTGCTTGTGTTTTATTTCAATGTAATTTAATTTCAGGGTTTTTGTGCTTAATATAATTGTTTTTTTTCAGATAGTCATTTAATTTACCAATTGTATTGGTTCTTTCAGGGATTTTAAATCATTCTATATCATATTGGATAATGGAAGTCCGAAGTAATGAAATTCACCATGAAACATTGTTAACTACCTTCAAACAAACATCGCATCATTTTCTATGAAATGTTACTACGTTAATTAATCAACAGTCTGAATCTGCAATGTATACATCTGATAAGATATTTACTAATTTATTTTCGTAGCAACATATAAATCATATAGTGAAATTGGAATATGATGCAAATGTCTTCATCATCTGAAATTCAAGGAATTTTGTGAAAATATTTGCTCTAGCAACAATATATTTATGTTTTGTAGACCCAGTGGTGAATATATCATCAGTGGTATGGTTCGTTAACTCAGTAACAACTAATAGTTCAGGATTCATCAGAAATATGTTCAGCTTACTGAGCCCATATAGTTTCTACGTAACTGTAGCATGGCCGTTCTGCGCCTTTGACGAGTAAGAAAAATCTGCACCAGAAGTTTGCATCTGAAAATAGTACAATATCTCATACTAACAGGGGTGTTTCGCATGTCAGGTCCTCATTTCTGAATTCATTCCATATTATGGAAAACATAAAAGTTTCGAGAGGAAATATTCATACTACCTCATAGATTGAAGCGACTTCATTTTTTATTAGTTAGTTATTGAATGAATTTAGAACTCAAAAGCATTGCATACATGAACCAATACCAGAAAACGCTGTTTTGATCTGCCATACAAGTCGTCAGTGATACTAGTATGAATGAATGGAAAGTAGGAACTCATCTGTCCTTAACCCCCTTTCGAATATGCCACTAATGTGATACTCAAACATAGGTCATCATAAATTCAAGCCAGAGCTTCAATGGATGCATTTTTCAAAGCCAAGCTTCAACATTGATCTTCAAATAAATGAGAAATCCAATGAGAAACTGTTTTGAATATTTCTCTGTAGTTTTCAACACAAATCAAATATGTTTGGTATTGAATCATTAATTCAAAGCTTTTGGACTCTCCTAATTGTTTAATTCCTGGGTATGCAGTGAAAGCTACATAGAAAGGAAGAAAGCGATTTTTCACTTGGCGGTCTATATCACCGCAGAGTCAGGTGACATTAGACAAGACAAACGACACTATGAAGAGATGACTTAGTACAACAATTTGAAAGGATTCAAAGGGCTATCATATGTATTTTAGGTTATTGGCTGATTTTCTATTGTTTTACTTTAGCCAAAACGGGTCGGAAATGGTAACAACTATGGTATGGAAATAAAATAACGAGTATCTACCTGCTCCTAATGAACTCTAGTTGAATATAAATGCGTCATAATGAATCTCATAAATAATAATTGATGAATAATTTTTATATTATTATCGGGACGTATAGCACTTGGCGTAGATCTCACCTTTCAGGAACTTCAAAAGTCATTTCGATAATGACAAAATGTTTTTGCTAGGTTTACCTCATATCTGATAGGTATCTTACAAATTGTGTTTGCAATTAAATCCCATATTGAGGTTGCTGCGGTAGCAATGGGCTTGTTTCATACTATGGAAAATGATACTGGTTTGCTTATAGACTGATCATTAGGGGTATGGTCGGCCGGTAGCCAAGTGGTTCCGCGTGGGTGCTTTGTTCACTAACTCGAATTGACTGCCGTGTTGGTCGGTGGTTCAAGCCCTAGTATGAACGATCGATCTTCACTTGCTATCGTCCAACCCGTGTTAGGAATCACACGTTAAAAAATAAGACCTCGTTAATCCTTAGCTCGCACAAGTTTCGATTTCTGAGGGTTGTCGTTCATAGGGGTGCGACAGCTGGTTAACGAAAAACAGATTTTATATTATACTTATCAAGCCTAATCGGTCACCTAATTTGCAGACAAAAAAAACAATTCAAAAAGCAAGAATTCAAATTGGCCGCGTGTCTATTGACCAATAAAATTGATCGTATCTAGAGCGGAGTTGCCAAGTGTATAGGTAAGTTACTTCATATAATGAATTCAGGTACCCAATAGGATGAAATGATGAGAAAAAAATTTGGCGAAAGCATTGAAAAGAAATGACTACAATCCTTCCACTCTTCCAAGACTTTATAGAAATCATATAAAAAGTGACTATAAATGACAGGGGAATGCAAATATGGAATTTGATGACACAGTTTTTTATTTCAACTTCAAGTATTCTCCACAGGAAGTATTATCTGGAGTTTAAGTAAAAGTTTTAATGATGTTCATTCAATGAGTTTCGCATCAGTACTGCCGCCGCATGTTGTCTTTTCGGTGAAGTGCGCAGACTTCCCGGCACACAGCGCGGCGTGGTGAAAATGTCTATGCATCAGGCCTTCCAGAGGCGTCGCACAAAAAAATTGTCTAAGTAACAGTTTGACTGAACAAAATGAATTGATATTTTTGCAAAAAAATCAAATGCTTTTCATTTTACTAGAAAGAGGTATGTATGTAGGAATGGTTTTTTTCATAATAAATCGCAGTTGTACAGATTGAGGATTGTAGAATGAATTGAATATTTGAAATGATTCTTTAATCCAGTTTGCTATATTTTTTTATTTTCATGACTGTATATTATTGAATAATGTATAAAATCATAGTTTAGGAAGGTAAATATTTTGTGATTTTTCGACTTTGTGTACTGATGTTAGATCTAGAACATAGTTCCAAACATGATTTTTCGTGTACATTTTGTTTCATTTGTAGAATTTTCCATTATTTGAATCGTTAACTGGTTCATATACACTTCCATAAATAAACTGATAATTATAGGCTCCGTAAATTTTACGATTCGGCAATATTGATTATTTCTATTGTTCCTATTTGTCAATCGAACAAGAAGCGGGAATAGGGCCGTGACGTTACCACCCTATCACATTCGATTTTTAATAATTAATTACGGGAAAACTACGGTTCTAAGAGAGATGAAACAAAGTGCACTGTTTTTCAATTTAAAATTTCTATCAAGTGAACTTTAAACCAAAAATCATGATACAAGCCTATTCTGGTATCAAAGAAAAAAGGCGGAGCTTCCGATCTGTGATTTATACATTCTGTGATATTACAGCTCAGCTTTGCTGTTAGGATGTTAGTTTCTGAGGAAAGTCGGTTGACTTACTTACTAGAATATATAAGTTTGATTCCATGGTGCAATAGGATGCTAGTATAAGTATCTGTTCATATGCCGCTTTCGAAACACATTTGGTTATTTTGTGACTTTTTTCATTCTTGAGTTATTTCCATCAGTACTGTTCTCATTTTGATACTCTGTATACATAATCAACAAGATGATTTCATTAAACCACGACTTTCAAAGAGTAGTTCACTATGATTATCAGGCTGAATCCCATCTTTTTTATTTAAAGAAATTGACCCCTAGTTGATGTTTTGATTGGCGTCCGGGTTCTGCTGTGGTCTGCAGTTTCAGTTAACACACCTAAAATCTATTAATTTGTGAAAACTTCAAAAGATTGACTTTCAAACCTCTCTGGTCCAAATGGAATACTTCATAATCATTGTTGAACTCATGCCCTTTTGTCGAAAAATGGTTTGCGAATGGGAATTGGTCCCCACATTCAGAAAATTACTTGTATGGTATTTTTATTCTTCGGGAATATGTTCTCCCCGTTTGGCCAATATGAAGTTTTGGACAAGAACAACAATTCAACTTATTTATTCTTGATATATACGACACTCCAGTTTGGTCTAAAATTATTATTTGTTCGGTAAGTCACGTTCAAGACTAGCCTTTTCAAAAAAATGAGCAATGTGGTTGGTGGGTTCACCAAATTAAGTTGATGTCCTATGGCTCTCATTACTGTTCATTGAAGTGGGATATATCTGGTGAATGGTTTGTATCAAGAGTATTTTGAAAAAATAGAGTTGATTATATTTATCTTGTAACCGTTGTTGACAGCGACTTGTTTGATAAAATTCAATGAAAACAAGACCCCAGTGTCAGTTATATCAGGAGTATATAAGTAGACTTGTGACTCTTGTTCAAAACTTTATATTGGCCAAACGGGGAGTACCTTTTCTCAAAGAATGAAAGAACATAGAAGTAGTTTCTTAAATGTGATGACCAATTCCATATTAACAAACTTTCAATAGAAGGGCATGAGTTCAACCACGACTATTACATTTGGAAAGAAAGCGTTGGAATTGAATATTTTGGAGTACATAGAAGGAATATATTTCAGAATTTCGATCATTTACTGAATGACCAAATGTAATCCAATTCTTTTTTCTCCTCAATCAATTTTTTAATGTGGGAATTGGAAGTTCAAGTTGTTCATAGAATAAGATGGAAGATTTTTTCTTTCTGAACTCAGGTGAATTTATTGGGTATTGAGTAGTCATGATTTCAATTTTTATTATATGATCCACAGATTGTTCGTTTCCATTTGATGAGTTTGAAATTTTTTTATGATGTTTAAAAAATTTGATTAGTTTTTACTCAAACTCAAATAAAGTTATTAGTCACCACCTATGTAGAAGGTTACATTATTCAAATTGTTATTAAATAAAGAACAAATTGAGTAAAATTCAGGCAATATGAAAACGCTTGAGGAAGCTATTGTATAGCGAAACACGTGTTGCACTTTTGTGAACTGTCCAGTAAACATCTCACAACAAAGTGTTACTTGATTTTTTTTTGGTAAAATTATATCCATTTTTTCCGATATTTAAAAAAAATGAATAATTTTCTGAATGGATGCAAAATAAAAATGTAAACATAATTGGAGAAAAGTTTTCAGTTGCCTATTTTATGATGCATCGGCGATAAAACATATTTGCCAATTTTATATGTCGCCTATAAAATCATTAATGAAACAATAAATAAAAGATGGAAAAATGACTGTTGGGGATGGATGGATTATTTGAGTAAATATACAAATCGGCTTTCGCTTCTTTAGGGAAGCTTCATTCTCCTATAAAGATAGTGTCATTAATGCACTCAATAGAAAAAAAATCGAGCGGTCTATTTCCCATGATAATATGACTCCTAAAATCATTTTCAATCACTTGATCAGGGTCAAAAATTGATAGAGGGCCAACGTTCTGATTGATGGCCGACTAAACGCAACGTTCGATAAAAACAGAGGAAACGCCACAAATTCGTATAGAGATTAAACGAATGTAGCACGTGACAGTCAACTGTTTATTTCAGTCACAATAAATATGTACGTAATTAAAATGTTCCGACAAATACCGTATTTTCAACCGATGACCAGACGCGTTTGCACCATGCTTCGTTGAGTACTTATTCAAAGTTTCATGGCATGTTGTGCGCTAGTGGTTTGTTTAGATACAAGACTGGTTTTATCATTAACAGCTGATATCATTTTATCGACTATCGAATCAGTGAAATAAAATCGAGACCTGATAAAAGTACAATGTAAACGACACCTCGGTGCGCTAAGTTCAGTGTTTTTTTTCACGTGTAGTTGAATTTCGAAAATGGAACCGAACGCTTCTGCCCCCGATGGGGGCTGGGGATGGATGGTGGTCATAGGGGCAGCAATGATAAATGTAAGTGATTTTTCCTGAAGAATCCCAAATAGACCCAATGCATATTTTTTTAACTAGTTTGAATAATACTTCGTGAAGTAGAAGGGACAATGAAGAAGTTTGTTTTGGTGAATTAATTGGAAGATTGCCAAACCTAAAATAACTTTTTTCATTGGATTCCATAGTTTGCAACAACCTATCATTCGTATACACGAAATAATTGAAAATAAGTGAACGATATATGACTTTTTTTCTCGAAATTAGGCTTTATATAACAATGCAAAATCCACTGCAAGATTCACAACGCGACACTTCTCTGGTATGGATGAAAAAGTTAATTTCTTTTCATGAAAATCGAGAAAATCATTGTAATAGAATTTTTTATATTTCCATCTATTTCCAAGATATTTAGGGGAAATTACTTTATTTCATTTTTCTAGTATTTCTCGAAGTATTGGAAGTATAAAAAAATATATGGACATAAATTGACAAACTTCAACTTTTGATGTCTAATTTCTTGAAGATACTAACATTGATGTACAATTCAGTTTTGACATCGCTCAGAATGTCTGAAGGCCTTTGTCTATATTCTTCATCAAATTGTCATGAAGGTGTGCCGAATGTCATAGGAATTCAATTACAGTTTACTCTTGAGTGTATTATGAAAATACTTTTCGAATATAATAGTGTTATACATTTCAATGTATTATAACGGATAAAATATCATACACATTTTTTTATCTAATAAATATTTCTTGAAGATACTAACATTGATGTACAATTCAGTTTTGACATCGCTCAGAATGTCTGAAGGCCTTTTCCTATATTCTTCATCAAATTGTCATGAAGGTGTGCCGAATGTCATAGGAATTCAATTACAGTTTACTCTTGAGTGTATTATGAAAATACTTCTCGAAAATAATAGTGTTATACATTTCAATGTATTATAACGGATAAAATATCATACACATTTTTTTATCTAATAAACTAATATGAGTAGTAGCGAGGACGATCACCCTGTGATCACGCCATCTATGGGATCTACTGAGAATTCAAATCACAGGTAGTTCTCGGTCGATATTGATTATGGATGCTAAGTTTCGGCTTTGATATGTTCCTTATGAAATTTTGGCTATTTTGCAGTAAAATTTCTAGAATATGTTAAAATGTTCATTTTGAGAAAGCTGTGAGAGTTTATATACTTGCATCTCCCATTTTTGCTGTAGGATTACATAGGATGACTTCGAAAAAGTTATTTTCCTAATTTATAATACTAAATTCGGTATAAATTGCATAGAAACCTATTATTTTGTTAGCTTGATAATAATTTCGTTGGCTTGATGATTAAGAAGTTCTTCATGCATGTAGTTGACAACTTCTAAAATCATGTACTTATGATGTACTGTTTGGAACCTTTGGTGTAGTAATGAATATTACTGGAGTTTTTTCCCAAGACCAAATCGTTATTTTTACACATCGACACGTGTTTCGATCACCAAGTGTTCATCTTCAAGAGGAAGATAAAACTGATCACCAAGTAATCATCTTCCTCATCTTCCTTTTGAAGATGATCACTTTGTGATCGAGGTGTAAAAATAACGATTTGGTGTTGGGAAAAAACTCCAGTAATATTCTAAAATCATGAATTCAACTTGAATGTTAAGGTTTACAATGATTTGAAAAGAACTGCGTAGACACACTTTCGAAATCGAGCATTTTTTTCAATTTCTAATGAAAAATCTTGTAGAAACTTCCTCATACTCGTATTGAAGAAATGAATACTGTAGAAGAATCCAAATAGATATTTGGGGCAAAAACGATTGGGACTCTGAAAACCCAATTAATACATTAAATTCAGGTTGGTTACGTGCAAAAGTAAAAATAGATGACTAAAATGGGAACAATATGAAAAGTAATTTCATTTCACACACTTCGGGTATTTTCCACCCTAGAATGCAAAATAGTGAATAACATTTTCAGAAAATGCCGAGAAATATATTTCTACATATATTTCGTATACATTGAATATTGTTGCCTCTACACTCAAATATGTTAGTGTAAAAGCAACGACTTGAGATGGGAGAGAAGTACGAAAATAAAATCCATAAATATTTATTAATATTCAGTTTTTGCTTGTGGCATCCCAAGATATAATTATGAGTTTGATTAGTCAAGCAGATAAACATCTATTTTTAAGCTAATCTAAGTAGATTCGTGACTACATAGCTTCTTAATTACTTCGGTGAACTGGAACGATCGAATAAATATAATTTATCAAGGTAATACTGAAGTTTATATCTTTCGCAAAATAGGATGCATACTTATCAACAGTTGCATTGAGATTATCTTAAAAAGTGAGATGTACTTGATCTAGCGACACAGTTACTTGTTATCGTCTATTTCACTCACTTTCTTATCACAATTGAACTCTAGCATTGTGTTTGAAAATATTTCATGCTGATTTTCATCGGTTCGGACTTCCACTGTCTAATATTTTACGAAATGATATGAAATTCCTGGAAGATCCCTGGTAGATTCAATAACATTGAAATTAATAGCTGAAAATAACAAATACATTAGGCAATTATATTAACCGTAAGACCTTTCGTCACTTTCACTATGGAGGAGTGAGTCCACAACAAATTGCCATTTTTAGACGTATTGGTGAAGAGGACCGACAGACACTAAGTGAGAAACATCTGTATACCGAAAACCCAGTCACACGGGATAGTATCTGAACCACAAATCTAACCACCATCAATCGACTGAAAGAGGAATCAAGTCTTTAGTAAACCGTGCTTTTGGGCTTTATTATATGAAGGAAGGTCTTGAGAAGGAACTAGGCATCACGAAAAAAGATCTTCAACGGAATGGTTACTCCAGAGTGATGGTGGAACAAATTCTGGCTAAAAGATAGCAAGAACCTCGCAAGGAAGAGAAGCCGTTACAACCAGTACTTGCACGGAATGGATAAGAAGAATTGGGTCCAAGTATAATATAAGAACCTGCTTCAGATCCGGAAACACTATCCGTAGTAGCCTCACTAAAAACCAGGCCACCAATCGGGGACTGCGATTCCAAGCAGGACCGTCGCCATGGGAGGGATGGGGGAAGCTTCCCCTCTGCTTTTTCGACTTAGGAAAAAGTTGGGAAAATTTGGGCCGTGAAGATAGAAAAAAATAATAGTAAAAAAATGAATGAAAATTTATGGAATAGAAATGAGAGAAAAGAAAGGGAGAGGTAATAAGAAAAAAGAAATAACTGAAGGAAGGTTGGGATTTCCCAACATGCATAACTTGGAGATCCCATACTTTGAAATTCGGATTTGTTTGAAAACTTCAAAAAAGTTTAATTTCTCCCAAGTAAGAGAACAGTCCTGAATAGTCCACAAATTTTGAAGTGACAATTTTACAAAATTATCAACTTTTCGCGGTTTTTTCGACTTGGAAAAGTTGTGAAATTCCGTGCTGTGAAAAGAAAAAATACTAATAGAAAACGATAACCACAATATTATGCAAGTGTTGTTTCCTTTCATTTGTATTGAATATTCCTATACATGGTGGATATGGTGTAAGGACCTTGGTCCAAAGTAGAATAATTCCCATTATTATTTTTACAATCACCAAAATGTATTGTTGTTTGTGCATACCCTAACGGGCATAAGCATTCAGCCAATCTTTGGATAGCTAAGAAAGAAAATCAGTATATTATAGTAGTAACTAATCCCTCGGCTTTCATTTTTTCGAAAGTTGGGAAATTTTGCTGGTGGGGTTGGGAGAATTTGGACTCCCTACCCTCCCCTGGTATTTCTTTCCGCTACGGTCCTGATTCCAAGAATTGCATTTACCGGATACCCTGCGAGCGCGGAAAATCCAATACCGGAGAAACTAGGAGGCCATTGAAAGTCCGCATTATCGAGCACAAAAACACACACAGCGCGGAGAAAGCACCAAATCATGAATATCGGAGGATGTTCAGACTCATCAACATAACATCAAGAGGTCCCAAAATGAAATCAGGAATACTGGTTCAGAAAGAAATTCAAAGAAGCTGCATATATGTTGTCCAACAACGCATTCAGTCAACTAGCGTAGAGATACACAACACATGGAAATCCATAGTCAAGCGGAAAACGGCCAACTCCTGCCAAACGGCCAGCACACGTTAAACTGGTGAAGCGGGAAGAGGGGATGAGTGAAAGTACTCAAATGACCTATTAATAGTCATCTTTCGGAGGAATAAGCACAGTCATCATCTGAAGAAGATTTTGGATACTAACAATAGAAACTTACTGAAATAAATTGGCTTGAAATCTTATAATTTTTTAGTTCTTTCAAATTGTTCAATTTTCAATTGTTGCTCGTATTCTATCGTTATTCCAATTCAGGGTTTTTCTCTCTCAATATAATTGTTATTTTAATTTATTAATTTTAATTTTATTGATTTTAAAATATTTTATATCATATCAGAACATGGAAGTCCGAATTAATGAAATGAACTCTAGCATGTCCAAATTCAAGACAGCTGTGAAATTATATTTTATTAATGTTCAACTTGGAATTTTCCATATTTCGCTCTATTGCATTTCTCCAAATTTCCCAATTCGTTTAGATCAAAACTACCACTCGCTTAGATACCTCCATATTTTTTTCATAAATGGTTCAATGTTGAATCATTTCCTTAAATTGAAAATTCTACTTCTTTTTTATCAATTCTGCTGCCATTAAACTGTTTGAGTGTTTTTCACCTAGTGTGTAGTGTTAAATTACATTTTGTTATTTGGTTAATAATGACTTGTTCACTGGATTATCAGCAACAAAGACTATTATTCTGAATGAGTCAATGTTTAGTGTCGGATTTTGAGAGGTAATTTCAAGCGATTGGTTTGATTGAAGAAACAATGTTCGACAGGGTTCGTATCTGTAACCAAATAGTATGCCAATTCGTAATCGAAGAATTTTGTTAATTGTATAACAAACAGTAGGTATTTGCGAAATTGGGCCCGGTTTTTTGAACTCAGATTTTCATTTCTGGGTGATGGTAAAATACAAGTTTGTCAAAGTGCTCTATTTTTCATTTTTCGAAAAATTATCACACATTTTTACAATTTTATATTTGACGTTCAGACGATTTTGTTTCTTCCATACCAAAGTGATGTGCACTCATTTAGGACGAGCCTGTATATCATCTAATAAGTTGCCAACTTTCTTTGAAACCATTGAAAACCTCATTTGGAATTTTAAATACTGAATATATAAATAGACTCATTATTACTATCGTTTTGAATTCATAATATCCATCAAATAGTCAAGTAAACGAAGAACGATTATAATTCATACATACACACGTGTTCGGCAGATGTCACTCAAAAGTCAGCAAAAGCCAATTATTCCCTAGTCAAGCAATTCATATAATTTTCTGGAATGAGTTGATGTTAATGAAAGATGAAACGTTCATCAAATTTTTCTGGCTAACTCAGGACTAAATATTCATTATTTATGAAATATCACAGGTTCGAAGAAATACATATCAATTTAATTGGATTGATTTCAAAAATTTACGTTTTCTTCTGAATATTCTTGAATAATATCTACAAATCCGAGCAATGGGCCTCTGTGAAATTTTATTACTGATATCTTCATTTAAAATTCACAAATTATCCAAAAAGAAATATGAATGAAAGAAAAATGGGAAGACAAGAATATACGAAGAATTACTTGCTGATGAACACTCATAAAAATTGGATGGGAATTTTCATCTGACATAACTGTTAACGTTCTTCATAAAGATGAAATTCTGTTACTGAACCATTCATTGTTTTAACGTCAAAATGAAAGACTGATTTCATATCAATATGATGGACTAGATTCAATCAATAGTTTACAGTCCGAAGTCATAAGACTCTCATATCCAAGAAACTCTCCTGGGACACTCAACAAATCATCAACCTAGAACAGCACGGCTTCACTTCGCGTAGATCAACAACAACTAATCTGATCACCTATGAAAATTTCATAATTTCAGCTTTTGAAAACAATTTGCAAGGAGACCCATCTATACTGATTTCACGGAAGCTTTCGATCATGTTTACACTCTATTGATATCTAAATCAAAGTCACTTGGAATTGATGGAACTGCCCTTGCCTGGATTGAAAGTTACCTCTAACTAACATATCTCAGAGTGAATATGATGGAATAGAATAGAATATATTAATAATGATTTCAATTTCGATGGTAATATATTGTAGAGATAATAATTTAGTGAATTTTTCTTAGATTTGGTTAGGCGGAACCTGTTTGATCTCAGGTTATCTGCTTGTCTAGTAGCATAGCTATGTATGTGCCATTGCTTGGTGAGCATCGAGGAGTTTTTGTGAATCTCTGTTAAAACTTGGAAAATGTACAAACACGGTAAGGGCATTATCTTGTGCTTAATAAAGAGAGGTTGGCAGTGTTCCAAATAGCTGACATAGGACAACATCATGACAACTTCTTTTCTTTAAACGACAAATTGAGAGAGAATCCGATGAAACACCCCAAGAAATAGTAGCGTAACTTGTGTGTGAATGAAATAAAGAAAAATATGTTGTTCTAAGTGAATTTAAATTGGTTATAGTTTGATGTTGTCGTACGACGAACAGAGCACTGCATAGTTTACTTCTCAATTTGGTAATATGAGGTAATATATCTTTCCATTGTCAGATTTGAGAACGATTACAATATGATAAATGACTCAACACCAAAATATCAATTAGCATATAATTCTCAATGACTTGGTTGCGATCTGTTTCAGCTCCATCTGCATCTCCTGCTGATTGCAGAATGGTTTTGTTTCTATCAATCTTGATATTGACGATTTGATAGACTATTGGAAGTTATTATTTATTCTCAAGTTGAATAAAAACAGGTCATTGGATTTGAACGAATTAGTATATCGATAGCATACTGACGACAAGGCATAAATGATTTCGTTATGTTAACAGTGAAGAAGCTGGAATAGACAACAAAAAAAGCCGGCATTACTTGTTGGGTGAAAATGTTTTTCGAAACAGCTGAAATGTTTCAATATCAATGATATCCGGTAGGTTTGATAAAATAGATATAAATTTCATTCATCTTTGGCTCATATAACATATAAGATAAAATTTTCCCAGTGAGTGTGCCTGTTCACATCCAATAACTATAGAGTTCATTTCATTAATATAAGTACTCATTTATCAATGACTTGTAATGGTAACAACTACTGTTACGCTAATTGATTTTATTACGGTTTCATTTCATCCAAGTATTCTCAATTCATGCATTGGTGTTCGTCAGAAAACCTTGAATTAATATGTTTTATAGTTTCTCTGAAGTATTGTTATGAAACGAGGAATGCAACAAATTATTGGTTCACGTTAAAATTGATTTCAACGATGTGGTGGTTAGATGTATATAAAACTTCAAATACCGAATCACTTCGAAGGAATGTCCTAATCTTGTTTGGTTAATGAACTTTGTTTTGAGATCAGTTAGGTTACTTATAAGGGTTGCGTTTCGAATTATCGGCTTGAGATTCCAAGATATCAATTATGCGCTAGGAACATTGTTGAAGGTTTCGAAGAAACCCGGACCTTTTGAAGAAACACAGCATTCACAAAACAAGTTTTTCGAAATCAAGATTTCACTACCTTATTTCAACCACCTCTTACTGTCAGCTATGTGATGGAATTCAGTGAATAGCACTGTTAAACAATCTTTGGTTCTTACACATATGCCACTCAAGCGAGCCAGTCAAAATTGACAGTGGCCTTAGCAACCTCATTACTATTATTTGCCCGTATCTCATTAACTTTTCATTATATATCTTTTCGGCGATTCATGATTTGAAAACCCATGTCAAAGTTTATACAATTTTTTTTTCTATGAAGTTACTTCGCTGTTTGCATTTGTCTAATGAATTTGTAATAGTTTCAATGAGATTATCAGTTTATTTTTTGGATATTATTCATGTTAAACAGTTCATTTCATATCAATTCATATATTCCGATAAACTTCAAATCAGGTACTCAGAACCCGTGATATATGAATACACTTGCTAGGTGTACTTGTGTGTTACATTGATCTGTCCGATGTAGGAAGTACATTCGTACGAGATGGAATACATCTCATCTGGATCCATACCAATGTGGGACTTCTTTTTCCGATTGACTCGGTCGTTACTTGATGAAAATTCATAGTAATTTCACAAACTATTTAATATTCACAAACTTTATTTTCAAAAATATCATGTTTTGCTATCACAGTAGTTTTTTTGCAGTATATACCACAATAAAGTGTGTGAAGTTCAAATCGTTAGGTGGGAAATTCAAATATGGGATTTTTAATAGAGTGAATAATTCACATATTTAGTGAAGCATGAAAACTCGAGGTGGATAAAAGATATAAGTTCATAGATGATGGGCATGTATCCATTGCCTGGATCTAAAATAATTAATTAAAGCCGTGAATTGATGCAGTAGTGGTGTGTCGATCACCCACATACACTACATACAGCAGTGGCCTTAATATGTAGCCTCAGATAATTTCATGATTTACAAAAAGGGTAGAACGAGCATTAATATCGATATATTGCTATGAAATGGAAACAACTGAAAAATTCAGTCTGTCACACAAGTGTGAATGTTCGGAGTCTTCACTACAGTTCAGTAGAATCGAATACAGGCATTTTCTCCAATTTACTCCATGTTATATATATTTGCAAAAGCCTTATAAATGTTAAAATAAGTATCTTTGCAATTCTCAGTTCTTTTTGTTTTTGATAGGCAAAATTATGAAATACGTTAAGTTACTGATGAACTCTTTATTTCTTCATGAAAATTAAATTCAAGCAGTAACTTATCGGGGAAACTGAAAGTTTGTCGTTTCTTCAAGGGTATAGAGTTCTTGATTGCAATTCTAATCATTTTTCAGATTGTGGAAAATGGATATCTTCAGAAAAGTCATCGAAAACTATGATTTTCGCCATAAACATTACTTATAATAATAATTGATATTTTTGTTTGGCGCTCAAATGTTGCATACTTCAATCTTCAAAGTCATTGTCGAACAAACCACGATTCGTAGGAAAGTATAAAAACCATTACAATAACGTCAATTTTGTACTTAGAGGAACTCAAGAAGAGTTCAAAAATAGAATTTTCATCTGGACAATAATTAACAGATTAATCGACTCACCTGATGAGGAAGATCGATTTTGATTATTTGAGCAGTTGTCTGTGATGTTTATTTACCATCGGACAAAGAAATTCCTTATCTCTATAAAACCTCACATCACTACCGATAGCTATTCATTGCTTTGATCGGAAGTAAAGCTTAGATCGCACTGGGATAAATAGGGGTTGGTGGGAGGGTAATAAATGTCACGGACAACAACTCAAACAATCAAGATCGATCTTTCTTACCAGATAAGTCGATCAATCTCTCTTACCAGATAAGTCGATCGATCTGTTAATTATTTTTCAATGTTGTCCTACATAATTATTCACCCTGTAGATGTTTAAAAAATGAAAAGCGATCAAAGCAAAGTATGGTGTAACCATACTTTTCAAAATGTTTTTGTCTGAAAAACTGCAAGTAGTTGGTTTTTGGTTGGTTGGTTGGTTGATTGATTCAAAATACAAATTGTTATCTATTGAAAAACTTTGTGTTTCACCTTTCCTCGAATTTTTATTCGGTACTTTCATGAGCTGTCGCGAATGATAGGAAGCGTTGTCAAGAACTATTACACTATTCGCATCCAAATTTGGAATCAATGTGTTTCAAACCATTCCTCAAAAATATTAGCTTCCATCTTCTTATGATAGTCAATATTGCAGTTCTCATGTTTTTTCCACATGTTAGGCGTACACATTCTCGAACCATTAGTCCACCCTTTCGTAACTGTGTCGTCCAAATAGAAAATTGTCTTGTCTATATTTAGTTATTTGTTCTGAATCCTAGTTTCTTTCTCCAATTCGGAAGAGTTTTATCACAGCAGCTCACGTTATGGCCGAAAGTATTCAATTTCCTCCTTATGATTTCAGTTTTAGAAATATCATTGCTTTTTTAACAGTCGTATATTGTTTTCATTCAATGATTTTATAAGATGAACATCTAAAGGTTTTGATATACTGTGTCGCAGCGTGTCTTGCATTCATGAGGTTTGTTGATGTTTGTTTGCTTGTAATAGTTTGTTTCCCTTGAAACCAAAAAGAAGTAGATTCTTATATACATTGAAACATACTTTCTGTGTTTCAATACTCATATGCATCCGAATCTTATTCACTGGTATCTCTTTTTCGCATTGTTCACCATCGCTATTGGAATCACTACAAAGTCTGCGTTGTTATCACATTCATTAATACTATCAGTACTTGTCCAAGGACGTCACATTTCAAATATATAACAAAAATTTTGAGTAATTAAAACTGCACTAATATTAAATTTAGAAACTCAAATCGCGATCAGTTCCTAAACTGAACACGGCAGCGATAACCATCTTCGCATTCGATTTCTGTTCGTGACTGTAACATGACTTCAAATTTAATTTTATGGCTCTTCAGCCAATCATAAAACTCGGTTAGTTAAAATTATCCAATACGAACCGCCAATTCTACAGTCCACGTGGACTAGTTCGCAACCGGTTCATTTCAATGTATTTATTTTTTTTTGCCCTTGAGAGTGCCGCATACTTTAAGAGTGCACAATATCGTTTACTTCGACTATACCGTTCGATTGGGAAAATGCTAGGACTACAGACGACGGGCTTCCATATCCTATGTAATATTGACAATACAATGACAACGCGCCACTAAACAAAATACAATCGCATTCTATTTTTCCCATTTTTTATCACAACTATTTTGTCTCCTTCCAAAAGGTTTTTGACAACATCGCTGTTTATGAGTATAAATTCATCGGAGTTTCTCCCATCTAACTAAATTATCAGTGAAACTCCTCAGCATTTCAGCTGTGAATAAGAATTTGAAACAGTCAAATGTTGAGTTTCATGATATTCAGACAATACAACACGAAACGTGATTATTCCACAGGTACATACAAAATATGGACTGAATTCAATATTCGCGTAATGTTCTTGCATTACCGTTATTATTATTTCTGCTGTGAACATTTTCAAATAATGGTAGATTTGTGGTGATTGACGCTGAGAGAATATACAATTTTGTATTTCAATCTCTCCAGGAACACATATTTCAATTTCAGGATTTGAAACATGGGGTTTTAAATTTCCACAATTTCTGGGTGTAGGATATTTCTTCAAAAGTTTTTTCCGAATATTTTTATCGACACCATCATTCATCTTTTCCATCTAAGTGCCACTTCTTCATGAATATATCATTCTTCTTCCTTTGATGATGAAAGATTCGTGCCTAAATCCTTCAGTAATTTTCAATTTATTCTACTCTCCCCCAAATGTTCACTCTCTAAAAAGACAAAAGCATTGAATTTAAGTGCCTCTTCCTCTTAGTGTAAATATATATATCAAATTTTTACAATGCATAAAAAATTCTTCACACTAATTGTATGATTTTATCAGGCAGAACGGCAACCCAGCATTTTTATTAGATTAAATCTATTCACTTCACGTGACTCATACTGAATTAAATGAGATAATTTTTGTCAAAATGACTTCAATCAATTATATTCACCTGAAACTGAAACTACTGATTGATCCTTTTCTTATTCAGAATTTGACTCTATTTCTTTTTGCATTTCTTTTTAATGTTCTCATAACCATTCATATTTATCTACTTTGTGGTCTGTTTTTTCCTTCTTTCTAACATTTATGATTGATTGATCCTCATTTTCCGAAGAATCGATAGAAGAATTCAGTATTCGACGTCTTTTCGGAATTTAACGAATTTACACTTACACACACTGAACGAATTGGCACAAATCAAAGCAATGAATATCTATCGGCAGTGAGGTGAGGTTTTAGAGATGATAGGAGTTTATTTGTCAGATTTCTTTAGAAAGTGTGCTAGTTGTTGTAAACAAAGCTTACTACACTGTTAATAAACATGTAGGTACAACAGCGAAAAATAATGAAAAATTGGTATCAAGGAGATGCTCATATGATAGCAGACTATTGTTGGGGACTTATATCACAATCACGGTTGTGAGTGAAATTGAATTTCATTTCTTCAACAAGAACTGGTATAACATTCAAAATTTGGCTCTATTTCCTTTGGCATTTCTTTTTAATGTTCTATCAAGTTCATATTTATCTACTTTGTGGTCTGTTTTTCTGAAAAATTGGTATCAAGGAGATGCTCATATGATAGCAGACTATTGTTGGGGACTTGTATCACAATCACTGTTGTGAGTGAAATTGAATTTCATTTCTTCAACAAGAACTGGTATAACATTTTTTTTTCACCGTAGTGTGCGCTGGTCAGGCCCTATCCCCCGAAGCCCCGATACATTCGGGAGGGCGCGCCAGCATTATCAACCAATGACCACTCCCCACACCGTGGGGTAAGTGATCATTGGGTCCGAGAATCATG
>NW_019290254.1:36174-54359 GCF_000500325.1 Leptinotarsa decemlineata
TCAAGGACTGATTATTATTATTATTATTATTATTATTATTATTATTATTATTATTATCAATCTAATATTTTTATTTTTCTGTATAATTATCTTCGTAAAAATATTCTACTGCAATGCATCCTTTCATTGCTACTGAATTTGCGTAATCTTGCCTCAAAAATGTATTTCAGTTGAAATGTGCACAGTAATAAAAAAAGCAAGTTATCATCAATTGAATATACTGCTGATAATGTGTTTTATGGTTTTTTTCCAAATGTACTCGTACTTCGAGCTGTACGCATTGAAATACGTCATACTATTTACCTGTGCCAAGTTTCTGATTTGCTCAGTCATTTTCCCTACACAAATGTTTGTTTCACTGGCACGGAAATAACTGTTTATAAAAAATGAATTTTTAGTGCAGACATTCATCATTTTTATTTTTCTGTTTTGATATACAAATGATTTCATATGAATTCATATTTTTCAGTTACACATTTTTATTCAATACCTAGTTAGTGCAGGACAACTCTTGAAACTGAATTTTGAACCATTTTACTTCGAGATGAAATTTCAATTAGGTATATGTTTGGTTCTCGTGACAATGCAAGATCAATTAAAATCCGTTATTTCAAATATAATATTGCAGACGTATCAAAATTAATAGCGGTTTATCGTTTTACTAGTAACTACTATACTATTGGTATCTTTCTTTTAAGGACGAAACACAAGCACTACAGAAACATCCTAAGAGCGGTGCCTGTACCAAAAGGGCAGCCATTCAAGTTGGATTTGAATCACTGGAGATCGAATTTATTTAAAAAAATGTTCTCAGGAAACTGAATCTCAAAACAATGAGCACCCATAGTACTTCGCGTATTTCTGATATGTACTTTTCGTGACGGTATGTATGGAAGAGAAACAAATCTCGAATTTCTCTTCGATGTTCCAGAATATCAAGGTTGCAAGTGATGTTCATGTCTCCAATCAGGTGGATGGTTTATTTCTGGATGGAATGCAGTAACCTCAGAGTATGTTAACATGAGAAAAATACTCCCAAAAAGGTCTGATCTGAGCTTTAAAAAGCATCAAAAGTGGCTGAGGTGTGTACAGTTTTCTGGTTCGGAACAGCTTTTGAGAAGCAGCCTCCACACCAGCGACATGATTGTGCCAAGACATATTGGTGTCCATTTCAACTCCCAACAAAGTCATCGTAGCAGAATTTTTTGTCCCAACATCATTATATCTGGTTCGTATACATTCATCATTTTGAAGAAAACCGATGCCTGAGTTTTCGTGGCATTGAATTGAATATGGTTACTTTCACCCCAATTCGAAATCACCTCTAGATATGCAACCTCCTGTTTCCGATGAAGATGTGCATCCACAGCCGATGTCCTGGTATTCAAATGAAATATCGTCTGCTATCGTCAGCAAAGCAATATATTGGATTGTTGGTTTCCAATTGAGTAGAACTGGCCGATACTTGATGAAAATCCATATCAAAAAACTAATTAATACAGTTTGTTGTATGATTTTCACTATTGATGGTTTTACTTTTTATAGTAAAAATCATGCAATAAACTGTATTATTTAGTTTTTTCTTGTTTTTTTTCAATGAGTCGTTGATTTACAATGGAAAGAGGGTTGGAGACAATATGGAACCTTGGGGAACACAAGCGTTGATGGTAAAAGTATTCGAGAGATATGTATCGACGTCCAGTTGCAGGAAACGTCCTTTCAGGAAGCTGGAAAGCTGTACAGGAAAATGATCCGACAAATCATAACATCAGTTTGGCCAGCAAGCCCTCATGCCACACATGGTCAATCGATTGAAAGGGTTGGATGAGCGAAATATCAGAATCAAAGTAGCGTAATTTCAAATGAAATATGGCGGATAACTTCTCATTGAATAGCTAGATAGCTCAAAACGTACAGGAAAAAGACTTTGTATCTAATGATGATGTATCAACTGTAATAGATAGGTTGAAGCTTACTTACTGTGAAGCTCATTAATACATAAGAGTAATGAACAGTTTTGGAACCATGCCTTCACTGAAGCGTACTGAAGTACTGAAAGTTTCAGCCTGTAGAGAGAATTGATTTTATGAAAAATGAATTTCACACACTCATCTACTGTATCACTTTTATTGATTACAACTTGTTGAAATACAGAAATACAGAAACAATTCAATTGTCATCCAGCGCTGTTGCGACCCGCCCGTAGATATCATCAGTGGTACTAGGCTAAACTACAGTTGCAATGAGCTAGATGGTAGCCTAGCTTCCCTCCCAGCGTGCTGTTTGTCATGTATCACTAAACCTTTTATGACGACAAGATTGTACTCGGACATCCGTACCGCCCATCACGGTCTTGAATGGGGTATTTAGTGAGGAAGTTTTTCACACATTAAAGAAGGACGTGAAGGGCCTCACTCGGCTGAAAGTCTGACCTTCTGTATCGGTAGGGGTCGTCTACAGCATAATCTATAGCTTCCTTAACTAACTATAAATGTATAGCTGGACTCAATGGTTCTCAAAGAACAATCCTCGGAAAACAAGAGGGACATGTATGGGATCGACAGAGAACTCAATTGTTAAAAATCAAAGATGAACGGAGCTTTATTCGACCACCTACGTGATTTGTCCTATGTTTTGCACTGCAGCTTTCATTGCAAGGCAACTGGTTGCAATATAGGGATCAAAAATATAGCATTTGTGATCAAACAGCGCTGTTTCGATCCGCCGTAGGTCACATCAGTGCAGCTAGGTTTAACCACATAATACTTGACTTATTGTATTCGTATAAGTACTTCTGTCTAAAACTTAATGGGTAAATTATTAACAATATAAATAATTACTTACTTCTACGTCTCAGTTAATGCTCATTTCCAATTTTGTAGTTACTATTATTCTATTCATTTCGTCATCTCTTTCATTGGAGCACTCGGAAATTCACTTTCCTATAGCTACTTGAAAGAGATTAGTGAAAACGTCAACCAACAACTTGTTTTTTTTATTATTTTAAGTCATCAAGCTAATGATGTACACACGACTGAATCATATTTTAATGATTAATACTAATGTATCTATAGTTACAAAAAGCTGTTTCGTAAGAAGCATTTTAATTCTGACCCATACGGAATCAATTTACCAAGAAGAATACAGTTCTGACTTTTGACTAATATAATGAGCTACGTCCAAAATGAATTGATGTTTTTGAAAAGATATTCTGTGACATTCCTTCATCTTCATATTGACATTCCTTCAGAAATTATCAACGATAAGAGAAGTAAAAATTTTTTCACGTCAGTCTTGATATTCTGGTATCATCGATACTCCTCAAGTTATGCCATTTGTAACAGTTGTCTTCAAGCTTTTAGAATATGTTTCAAATTATCTGTATTCATTATTGTTTTTATGCAGTTTGCTTGGTGTTCTATCAAATTTTCGTTCAACAAGAAGGAAAAAGTTAGGGGACTAGTACAGAGAACAATATCGTTGGAATACTTGTTTTAAGGTGGTTGACAATGTTTTGTGGTGCATTTGATTACTTCGGACTTCTATTGTCTAATATGATATGAATTGATTCGAAATCCCTGAAAAAATCTATGAAAATGAAAAAGATTAGCTGAAAAATAACAATTGAATCGAGAGCAAAAAACTTGAATTTACAATGAAATAAAATACAAGCATCAGTTGAAAATTGAACTATTAACAACAATTGAAAATAAAAAATTATTAACAAGAAATGAAAATTAAAAGATTCCAAAGATTCCAAGTCACTTCACGACGTTTCGATTGTTAGAATTAACAGTCGTCTTCGGGTGATAGCTGAACTTATTCCTCCGAGATCTGACTATTTTTAGGTCATTCGAGTGCTTTCATCTACCCCCTCTTCTCTTTCTCCGCTTCATCGATGAAACATCGTGAAGTAATTTATCTTGGAGTCTTTAATTTTCATTTCTTGTTAATAATTTTTAATTTTGAATTTTTGTTGATAGTTCAATTTTTAATTGGTGCTTGTATTTTATTTCATTGTAATTTCAGTTTTTTTTGCTTGATATAATTCTTAATTTTCAGCTAATCTATTCAATTACCACGCTTTTATTAGCTTCACCTGTATGTATGTATGTTTGTTTGTTTGTTTGTTTGTTTGTAACTATCAAGTTCGGGATCTGTATTTGACAGAATTATTGGCATTATTCGCAGGCAGATGGCACTGTAACCTCTTTGAAATATCGACATTATTGCTTGATCTATTCGCGGACAGATAGCGCTGTACATAAACTCCTTGATATAATTCGAACTCACTTTACATGTATTTCTTCATTTGAAAAAAGTATTTTTTTTATTGACACGCGCTGCCTTATTTGTAACCCTCCTTTGCGCGCCTGCTGCTTTGGGATTGGTAGCTGATTTTTAGGCACCCTCTCCGGAATCGGAAAATATCAATGGACATTTTTCTAAACAATATACGGCTGATTGATCCCAAAGTTTAGATAAAATGAAAATAGTCTGAAGAGACTAAAAACAGGATTTTATAGTATACGAAACAGAAAAATAAACATCGTTTAAAAAACTAAAATACACGCTTTTGAAGAACATAGAAGTGAAAAGTTGAAAATTTTTAAATGAGCTTAAAACAATAACGAATGAAAAATGCTAGTATTATTGTGAAAAAAAACGTGGGCCCTTTGTGCCATATTTTTTGTATATTAAGCGCCCGTCGCTTTTTTTACAATAATAGTGGTATTTTTCGTTCGTTATTATTTCAAGCTTATTTGAAAAAAATATTTTTAACTTTTTAGTTCGATGTTCTCCGAAAGCGTGTTTTTGAGTTATTTAAACTATATTTATTTTGTTGTCCATTCGATTTCAAATAGTTTGAAAAATGATTTGTTGAAAAAAAATTAGTAAATCGTCGTCGGTGTGATTGATTTGGAATCTCGATTACTGGTTTACAAGCTTCGAATTCAACCATGTGCTCAAAAAACTCTTTTCAAATTTGATTTGATGCTACTTGAGTTTGTAGTACTCTCAATGATGAACTCTTTCGAAAGATATAAATTGCTTCACTGCGTTACAAATTTCTGGTGTGGTACACTTTCCGAGTCCATGTTTTCATTTTTGTTTTTCATTGAAAACTATCTGTTGGTTCAGTGGGCGTTTAAAAGCAATTTGAAGTGAGTAATTTCTGAAGACTCACTTGTGGATTGTGATACTCTATACACAGCTGTAATGTAATGAATATTCTATGTGACTGATCTTGAAGGTAGTGCATCATTTATATGTCCGACTATGATTGGTTCGAAATTGTTGAGAAAAGGGTCGTGTTTCATTTATCCAACAAGGAACGGTTTTATATTAACGATTTATTCAATAGTCACGGAAAAAATATTGACGCGGTGAAAGCGTGACCATGTTAAAACTTGCGCAACAAATATTTCTGATAAGTTTCAAAAATGAAATGCCCAACGCAAAAAATATATTTTGCGGTGAAACCGCTTCTAGATGAAACATGAATCAAATTGCCCACTTCATTATTCCAGAACAAACTGAAAAAAGTGTTCAATGTTTGTGGAATAAATAAACTGGAAAATTAATTGCCCTCGCATTATTAGGTTTCACATAAACATTCAGGCTGATTCAATTAACCCATTATATTCATGTGAGATGGCTCAGAGGAAAAATTTCCGGTTGGATATCATGAATAACAGATCAAGGGGCGTTTCGGAATATCTCCGTATTCATTGAAAAACTGAAATAAACTGAATCTGATCCATGCAGAATCTATAAAACGTCAAACTTTTATATGAAAAAATGTTAATTCAGATGCTTATTGTGTTTAAGGTAATTAAATCAAGTAGGCTATGGAAGTTTGTTTACAAAAATAGAAGTTCGCTGTCACATTTTTAACTATTAATTGACAAATTCACAGTTCGGAGTTTATAAAGTGATTATTTGGTACCATGCCTTACTTTACGAATGCTGAAATGGCTGAAATTCAAGCAAGGCCAGTCGCATCTGGACGCATCGGACCGCATAAAATGACAAACAACAGGTTGACACGTTCAGTTTGAGAGAGCCTAGATGATGACAGCACGATCAGTTGTCGAAAGCGCTCGCATATAATCAAATAGGAGTTATAAAGCTTCAAATCCTTTTTCACTACCTTTTCAACCTCACCTCACCTCACTTTTTCAAATCCTTCAGAACCTACTCAAACTCACTTCAGTTGTGTGGTCTGAAGCACATTCTCTTTTTTTCAACACTATTCGTTTTCTTTTCTGAACTGTATCTCTCTCTCTGGCACTCATTGTATTTTTGAGTAAAAATGATCTTGGACCTGAAAAACTTTTGGTGGCTTGAACTTTGAAGGAAATATTCGAATGAGTTGTAAAAGTGAGAAAATATCAAAAAAAACATGAGGAAATGATTGTGGGTTGGAAAAAGTGCTTGTAGGCAGAGGTATTAGTCCAAAAGTTTGACTTCAAAAAAGTTGAGTGTGGTTAAGCATTATTTTATTTGTTTTTTTTTGTTACCGGTTGTAGACTATGATTTTCGTAATTTTTTCCACTTAGTTGTTTTTCGATTAATAATCTGATGAGAGAATGGGTGATTTGTCGAGGATTTCAAAGAATAAAAATCAGAATAGTTACTAAAGCATCGGTTTTTGACCTGGGGCCTAATTCTTGTGTTATGGGATTTTTTTCACTCAGAACTGATGTTAAAATGACGCAATTTGACATTCTGGGGATAGTTGAATACGACGTCAGTTTCTAGAGCAGTTTCGAGAGCAAGGCTCCTGAGGCTTGTCTGTTATCATCACAGTAAAACGCCATTTACCGGTCGATATAAAACTGATGCTGGGATGTTTTTGACTTAAGTATTGTCGTTTGAAGATTCATTTTCGAACAATGTCAAAGTTATGTTTTGCTCTGACTCTTAGCAACATCTGCAAAATGTGATACTAGAAACGTATAGACACATTTCATGAAACAGTATGAAATATGGTCTTTATAAATTTCATGATGTTTTGGGTTGAGTGAAAGAATTTCTTGAAACACAAATTTCGAGTATACTGATACTGCACAGCATAATTCGTTTCGAAGTTCGTCATGGGTTCAAGGCAATATAATCCTTGAGCAAAAATAGATTCGTGAAAAGCTGTTTGGAACCTTTGGTATAGTAATAAATATTACTGAAGTTTTTATTCCAAGACCAAACCGTTTTTTAACACTTCGACACATGTTTGGATCACCAAATGATCATCGTCAAGAGGAAGATTGAACTAAATATACATGAAATGTTATCCTTACTCATACCTAGCAGAGGAGGTATCTATGGTATAAATAAGAATATCATTGTATGTATATTGAGTTCAATCTTTCTCTTGAAAATGTGATCGAAACACATGTCAAATTGTTAAAATAACGGTTTGGTGTTGGGATAAAACTCCAGTATTTTTTTTCAAAATAGATTTCACTGGCAAAAACAGCACTTTTTATGATTAACCTTCAGAAGCCTTCAGGAGACTTTTGTGAGCCGAGGAAAGACAGTCTCATCTTTGAAGATGCGATTCCAGGCACGAAATTTTCCAAACATACAAGTTGTGAGTTGAGTAAAAAAAATATTGCAAAACAAATTTTGAGTATACGGATATTGCTCAAAATAATTCATCATGAAGTGCTTTATAGTTTCGAGGCAATATAACCTCTGAGCAAAAATAGATTTCACTTCTAAAAAACAGCCCTTTAAAGATAAACCTTCAGAAGCCTTCTGAAGAAATTCGAAAGTTCAGCAAAAACGAGATCAAAATTCGACCCCAGGCATGAAATTTTGCAACCATGCATTTTACCAAACTCATTAACACGGCTGTCAACGATTTTTGTGAACCGAAACAATACTTTCCATAGAACAAATGACCTTGAATAATCAGTTCGGTATAATTGAG
The DNA here is from genome assembly GCF_000500325.1 of Leptinotarsa decemlineata. Classification (NCBI taxonomy): domain Eukaryota; kingdom Metazoa; phylum Arthropoda; class Insecta; order Coleoptera; family Chrysomelidae; genus Leptinotarsa; species Leptinotarsa decemlineata. The sequence continues at coordinate 44,111 of NW_019290254.1, forward strand.
TTTGTGTACTCAGGCATATCATCAATACTTTGCAAAAAAGCTGAAATAGTGAAATCAAACAATATAATCTCGACCTCATCGAATACAGGATGGCCAAAAAACACGAAATCGAAACTTTGCCAAGATTTTAGAAAACACAAGAACTCTTCGATTTCTGATTGCCAGGGAAAGCCTCCAAGAACATTTTCGACATCGCCAATTCCGTTCCTAATATAGGGTAATAATCACCCCAAAATATTCAATGGGCATGAGGGTTGAGTGGAATGTCCTTTTAAAATCTTTGAAACTCTCTTTACAGTAGTAGTAGAAGCTGAAATTCCGCCTTATAGATTCGTTCTCCCTTGTAATTTTGAATTTGTTCAAATATACAGCGCATTTCTTCAACGCCCCCCCCTTTTATTTTTTGAACGGGTCATTTCAAAAAATTGAAATTTGGGATAATGAAATTAATTCATGAATACTGATGGCGACTGGTCGCCATCTGGAAAAAAAAACAAATGGAAGGGATCTTGTGACACATCATTTTGAAGCTCCTGACAAATACTGCACAACCCTAGAATATGAAGTCAATTCAAGTTTTTTCGCTGCACCCAGTAATTTGGACATTCGGTAAAAATGTGTTCAACAATCAGTTTTGTTTCACATATGTCACACATTGGCTCTTCGGAGTGATTTAACAGATAACTGAGCATGAGCTTGGTATGACCTAAGCGTAGCCGATTGATGAGCACTTGATTTTTCGGCTGTTTGTTTCGTTAGGTCTCGGTTTCACATCATATTTGATTGTAAGTAGTTTTGCCCCGGACATTTGCCACTGATTTTGCCATTTCTGGATTATCGCTGTTTTCACCATTGTTTTGATGTCTGTAGATACTACTTTCGGCACTGCTTCGGATTCGGTAGAGGTAATTGCTCCACGAGCAAATTCGTCGGCTTTTTCATTGCCCTGAATTCCAATATGTGATGGGATTCAAATGAAACTAATATTTTTCCATGTTGCTGGATCGAATGGATTTCTATTTTTATTTTTTGTGCAATAAGATTTTTAGGATATAAGTACTTCAGTTCGCATATGGAGCTAAGTGAATCCGTTAAAATGGTATATTTCTCTTCACCTGTCGCATTGACCATAGACCAGCGCGCGGTAAATGGCATAGAGTTCTGCATTGAATATGCTGGTAGTTGAGGGAAACTTATATGAGAACGATTCAGATGTTGTAACTATTGCGGCTTCTACTCCTCCGTTGGTTTTTGAGGCATCCGTGTAGATTACTGTGTAATTAGGGTAGTTAGAAGTAATTCGGTTGATTTTATATTTGATGATCTGGCTATTGGTATTGTGTTTGCCGCATTTAGTTAGGCTCGTGTCACAGTTCGGCGGTTTGGCAGTACAAGGAAAAGGTGGATTGAGTTTGATAGGAAACGTTTCCGGTAGGGGTAGATCAAGGGTGAACAAATGATTGCGGATTCTCTGGTAGAAAGGTTTGTATATCCTTGTACGATTTGTGAAGAGATTTCTATATTCATCGCAGAATGTGTTATTGTGAGTGGGATTTTTTGGATTTGCGCCAAAACATATTGATGTTCATTTCAACTCCCAACAAACTTATCGGTTCGGAGACATTTAACCTTTTGGAGAAAACTGATGCCTGGGTTTTAGTGGCATTGAATTGAACCTGGTTACTTTCACCACAATTCGAAATCACCTCATGATTCTCATTGACATATGCAACCTCCTGCTGCCGGTGAAGATGTACACCCGCAGTCGATATCCTGGAATCCAAATGGAACGACGAGGCAAGTGTGCTGTCGTCAGCAAAACAATATATTGGATTCGTGGTTTTTACTAATAAGTCGTTATATACAAAAAAAGAAGGTTGGAGACAATATGAATCCCTGGAAAATACCAGCGTTGATGGTAAAAGTATTTGAGAGATATCAATCGACGGCCACTTGCTGGGAATGTATTTTGAGGAAGCTGGAGAGCCATACACAAAAATGATCCGACAAGTTATAGCAAAAAAGTTTGGCTAGCACACATTGTCAAAGGCCTTAGAAATATCAAGCGCAACAGCTCTTGACTTTCCATATTTCTTGTTTGCGTTATTCCAAATATAGGTGACATATAATCGAAGGTCGCCTGTTGATCTTTGTTTACAGAAGCAATATTGATGATCGCTCAAGCTGTTGAAGCCTTCCAAATATTTAAGGATATGGTAGTTTACGGCTTTCTCCATAATTTTTGATAGCAAAGCGTCTTTTCTATAGTTATTTGGAAGCATTTTTCCAACAAGAAGAAAAAAACCCTTCCTTGTAATACAGGTTGAAAAATCTGCAAAATACTGGTGTGAGTTCATTGCCGCACTTTTTAAGTACGATGATGGGTACTTCATCAGTACCAGGCGACGTGTTTTGGAGACGACAGTTCGATTGCAATATTTGTTGAAACAAGATTTACCGTTTTAAGTTCGTTTCATTGTAAAAGGAATGTATGCATCCATCGATACATTAATGATTTCGTGGTCATAATATCTCAGTGTTGATCTTACGGTGACTGTGTGAATTTCTGGATTGGATGTTAGGTGAAGATCCAGAAAACTATAGCACATTCTCCATCACGGGCATTAATCCAGGTTGGTTCATTAATATTCTGAGTAAAACCGCTTCTTATTGCAAATGCCTCAGCTTCGCGATCTTATTCGTTGTTGATATTTGAAAATTTGAGACATTCGATATTATGGACATTGAAGTCACCGAATATGGAAATTTCGGCACTGGGATGATTGATATGCAGAAAGTAAATGGTGTTTGCAAGTGAATAGAATAGTGCTCTATATTGTGTATCGCATGATGGTCCATAAACGCAGCAAATAAATTGAGTAATCTCTCGTGATATTATTTCAAACCACATAACATAAAAGTTTTGGGGTTCCAGCTTTCAGTTGTTCTCTCATCAAATCGATGCACTATATTTTCATTTTATTTTTGAAGTGCCTTATGAGTTACGCCAATGTTTTCGTCAAACTGAATAAAATATACTTTAGAAATCAGCATCGTGTAAAAAATACGGGTTTTCCATTATCGAAATGTTGAATGTTGGCGGATCTAGGATCTTGGGCTGCTTTCGACCTGAATGTCTTTAATTCGAATCCGCCTTTGATCAGATATTTTTCTCGCTAGAATTTATCTTGTTGAACGTAGATGTGACTGCAAATAGACTCGTTGTGTTGAAGAGGTATTAACAGAGGCCTCTCGGAGTACCATAGTTGTCGATAACATAAACACAAAAAATGTTTCCTAAGGATACTCGGATATTACCTGCGTAACTAACAGCTGTCTATCAGTTTTCAGTTCGATAAGAATATATGGAAAGAACCAGTGACCTATTTTGTTCAATAATTGATTCGATTATTTCCAAAAGATTAGATTTCAATGAATATATTCAAATCACATACGTCATAACTAATGTAGCAAAGTACTTCAAACTGAAATTATCAGTACAGAAAGAGCCGCAAACGTCATAAAACCCAAAATTATCATATTGGAGATCAATGATTATAAAATCACACTCAAATATAGAAGAGATCCGTGAAAATTTATAGATCAAACCAACTGTGAGTGAAGATAAGGCGTGACTGAATAATTTAAGCAACTTACAGAATACTTCAACTTATATTCAGTCTGATAAGAAACGATAGACATACAAGATTGTTACTGAAACACAGTTAATATTTGATGATATACAATTTCATCATGTTGTGAAGATTGAACAGCTTATCACCTACGGAGGTAGCGACTTGGTGAAGATAAATTAATTGCTGTGAACGACATCAATTCATATATTCTTTGAAGAGCATGCTATTGACCTAATTAACATCATTAGATTCAATGATATGATGGATTGGCCGGTGTCTCCTATTTTCACTGGCCCGCCATAGGCTATAGGTGCTTTGCCGTTCAGGCCAGATCTGGCCAGCATATTCTGGGCCGGAATAAGGCCGATCAAAATTGTTTGCTGGGTTCCATTCTTTGGAAGATTCCCACATTTTTTTTGTATCAAGGTGGAGTAGTAGAAAGCCAAAAACTTCCTTTTCCAAAAATTAGACACTCCTAAAGATATAACCCTTTCGAAATAAATAAAATGAACCGTTTCGATCGCCAATAAAATAATGTCAATGTTCATGAATCATGTTCATCCTGCTACCTTCAAGCGACATAAATTCAAGGCCGTATATTCTCATTCTTGGGTTGAGATTTTTTCATTAGGTAATGTTCATGGGATCAACCACTTCGAATTTTTGATTTTCAAATATTCGTAATGCGGGCAATATCAAAAATCCAAAATTTCTGCTTCTGCTACAAACTTTTTATATGATTTTTCAGTTTGAGTTCTTTTTTTCAACCGTTAACAATGGGTTTGAAAATACTGATATTGCTCAAAATGATTCGAGAGAGTGCAAGCAACAACTCCGCTTACTGATCCAGATTCTCGAACGTTTTAGCCTCCTGAATAATTCAAAATAGTCCTTCATATCAGCATCTAGCATCTTAATAGTAAGTTCTGAGGAGTACGGATCGCTTGGACGAGGATGGCACCACTAGGCACTCTCTCCGCCACTATGAGATTTTTTGATCCAAATATTGGGACGATTTTAGGACGGTTCAGTAACTTCATTGTTTATCAAGTTGGGACTCATTCATAATCTTAGAGGTCACTACTGTATCGAATACGAATGAAATAAAAGGTAGGACTCCTATTCGCCGCCTCATGACTCGTCGGTAGCGTAATTATATCGGTTTGCTCACATCCCTCCATTTATTCTCTTGTTTGGTTCAATTTGTAGGCTCTCTAGAAGTGTATACCTTTTGTGTGTGCTCATCTATATCTATAATAGCGTTATTTTTCTGTAAGTACTGATTGGACGAAATCAACTTTAGTTTCATAATTTTCATCAGGTATCGGACGATTCAGTTACATATTTTTTGGAGAGGAAGTGCATACATATAAATTGAGAAATATGTGTTTGCTTTGAAAGTTAGAACTGGAAACTCTGCAATATTAATCAAGTTGGCGTTTTCAGGAGATGAAGTAGACTAACTTCTAACTTCAAACCCTTTTATTTGTATCTGATTAATTTTCACTTTTGAATGCAGAAATGATTTCAGTACAAATTAGCGGGAATGTCCTCGTGAAATTTCCCGCTAATTTTCAACGCGATGATTCATGTCAAGATAAACAATGGGCTGTTTATAATTCTCATAACATAACATTTTGCTAGCAGCATTGCAAAATACTAAAAAAAGTAGGAATATTCGATGTGTGGAACAAAATGAATGTCAAGGTGGGTATCCCATAACGCAGTTAACAGAAACACTGGGTAAATGTCATGAGTTGAAACTAAATATTGTCGAGGAATTCGGACAAAGTAATCGGAAAATATGCGTTTTGTAGTATCCAGGACACTTTACATCAGAGGTTCTCAAACTTATTTTGTCTACCGCCCACTCCGAGAATTAATTATTTTCCCCTAAATTTTTCTACTTCACTACATCTTGAGAATCACAATTGAAGTCAATATTTCGATTAAATTATGTGTTTCATGTGAAAATAAGACTGATGAGGGTAATGTAAAACACCATTTTGTATTATTAGGAAAACTTTTATTCACGTTATTAAAACAAACAATTCAATTTGAATTTCAAAACTAATCTAATGTGAAGGATGTATTTGATGATTTTCAACAAGTTTGTTAATATCAGGCTTTGTGGCGTCCTTTGTGAGGCGGAGCGCCATCCAGCTGATATCAGCTGATATCAGCTGATATATTCTTCAGTGGAATTTGTTTCTCATTACAAAATTTTTCCAGTGTATTATATTATATGGTTTCTCCTTTTGTATCCGTCTCTAAATTTCTGGCAAATAGTAGTTCTTGATATATTTTCTCATTTTTAATAAACCGCACGTATGACAACAACAATGCTCCATCGGTTGGTAAAGTGGACTCATCTCACTGAATTGAGAATTTAGAAGTCTTCAGATTGCACAATGACTCTTCAATGTTTTCAGCCATCTCATCAATTCGTCTTTGCACGGAACTATAGCTTAAAGGAATTTTTCGGATAATATCCGCCGCTGGTTTATGGAGCACAGTAGTTATTACTTCTTTTATTGCCGCTAAAATTATATCCTCTCCAATAGTGTGAGGTTTACCTGTTTGAGAAATTAGCAAGGAGATATTGTAGGAAGCTCGGAGTCTGTCGTCGTCTTGCTTAGAAGCTGCTGAAAAAAGTTTTGACACAGTTGGCTGAGCTGAGTGTTTCTTTTCTAGTTCTTGAAAGTAAGTCACACTTTTGTCTTTTTTATCTGAATGTATTTTACTTAAATGATCTTGTAGCCTTGAGTGTTCCATCGCTTCATTTGAAAATGTTTTTGAGAAAGAAGGCACATAGGCGAAGATGAATTTGTGGGATTTTCAATAAAACCATATTTCATATATTCCGCGCTATACTGCCGTTTTTTCTTTTTGCTTCCGACATAATTTTGTTTTCAAAAATGCCGAAGTAAAGATTCGAGTATTAAAACCTTGGTAATGACAACACTCACAGTATTCACCACCGCACGTACAGCACTTCACCTAGCTAGTCGCTAACTAAATTCACTTGTTTTCCCAATATCGTCGAATGACATTACTGGCTGGATGGCGCGCGCGCTTCTATATGAGGCAGCGGGCGGGCCTAGTACTTTCGAGAATGGAGAATAGAAACTTCTCGCTTCACATTGAAGCTCACCACCATCTATTGTACAGTTTCATAACTATCGGACAGGAAATAGTTACTGTCTAGTCCCGTAGATGGCGTAACACGAAAAAACGCGTGTTAAGCGTAAAGGAGCGGTAACGTTTGTGGTAATAGCGAAAAAAAAGTTCAAATTAGCCGTCGACCCCCTAAACCGCTTCAACCCCCCCAATCTTTTCTGTGACCCTTACTGCGCCCACAAAGGGGCGTTATCGCCCACTTTGAGAAAGACTACTTTACATCGATGTGAATAAAAGGGATGTATGTGTGATTCCCTGAATCCTGAAGAAAAGGGGTTTGATTATGTTTATAATTCTCATGTCACATTTTGTTAGCAGCATTGCAACAAGATTCAAAAAAGTAGGGATATTAGATGTGTGGAACAAAATGAATGTCGAGCTGGGTATCCCATAACGCAGTGAACAGGGACGCTGAGTGAATGTCATGAGTTGAAATTAAACATCGTCAAGGAATTCGGGCAAAATAATCGAAAAATATGCGTTTTGTAGTATCCAGGAGACTTTACATCGATGTGAATAAAAGGGATGTATGTGTGGTTCCTCGAATCCTGAAGAAAAAGGGTTCGATTCCTCACAGGTATGCTATGTTGGGACGTTTCTCAGATGAAAGGATACAAATTGAATGTTCAATCAGTCACATAAGTGTCACATTGAAACGCGATGTGTGTCTCAAGAGTCACATGCAAGGTATGCTCTGAAAATATTTGATGTAGTTTTTCAATAGTCTTCAGAAGGCTCCGAGTGTCTATTAGGAGTTCTGTTCGAATCGTGTATTAGCAAGTTTTGCTGCAGTTGTTCATTGGTATACAAGGGACTTTGTTCAAAACACGACAGATCGTAGAGCATCTGATACGATACTCTAGTGCAGTGGTGCTGTTCCAAGAGGCTAAACACGAATGTGAAACAGACTTTCGTTTGAATCATAATAATGGAACTGAGATGTTATGACCTGTCAAATCAGTTTGTTTCATGACTCGATAGTTATTTCTTGAATACCTTTATTATCAACGTTGGTGCTTCTCAGGGATTCATATTGCCTTCAATCCTATTATACATCAACGAACTATTCGGAAAGACAAATTTTTTTCTCTCATTTTGCGAACAAAAGGTCATTCGCCTCAGTTCTGGTATATTTTAGAACTTCTAAAGGAATTCAAGGAGGTCAGGTGACAAAACAAGCAAAATTTGATGTTACGAAACCCCATTCATCAGGTTTTAGGAATCATACGTTAAAAGGTAAGACCTTCAGCTAGCACAAGTTTCTCAACTTCTGAGAGTTGTACGGAGGCGATAGCTGATTAACGGAAAAACAGATTTTAAACAGATTCATTAAGATGAATGTGGTGGAACGCACTTTTCGCTTACCAAGTTAGCATCATTAGACGAGAACTACAACGAAATTCTATGACTGAAATTGAACTTCATATAAATCTGACCAAACGAATCTTCATTATTCGCAAGTTACTCCATATTGAAAACAATCGAATGTTTGAAGGGTTTTTCAGAACAATATGAACAATATGGTGAAGTAATCGAGGAGTACATCCAGATCACAAAAATTTGCATGTAAATACAATTGCTTTCACGATAAACATGATGATATGGCAATGATCAATATCCCTTTTTGAAAATGAAATCAAGTGAAAAGTTGGATTACTTTCAACGGACTTGAATCCAATATATAGATGGCGTATTTGCTATTTTTTACCCAAATAGGAAAATTTAGTGTATTCTCTTCTGCATAAATTTTTTTCCATAAATATCGTTCAGTTAGAATTTCAATGAGACGAGTCAAGAATAGATATTCAGATTTATATTATTCAAATAGAATTGTATACATTTTCTTATTTCGATATAACTACTGTATCTAGAAGCTTTTTCATATTCATATGTTAATTTAAATTTCTGAGTGCTGAACAATGTATCCTACTCTATGTTTTTTAATCAAAAATTTTAATCACGGCATACCATACGTTGTGGGAAGTATCTGTTCAAAAACAAGTTTACCATGAGGACTAGGAGTGGGTTTTCCATAACCGTCCTTTCGAATTGTTCATAGTTGCTTTTTTCAATATTAATTAAAAAAGCACGAGAAAAATTGTATATAGATATTACATTGGAATCAGATATAGGTGATGTAAATAGAACACATTTGAGTTATATAATAAATAAATTGATTAATGTATCCGTTAGAACGTTGTAGGGGATCATCATGAAAAATGAGAAATGATACTTTCTATGTTATTTACCACTTTTATTTGCAACTATCGCCACTGCAGTTTCGCTCTAGGTGTACATTTTCAAAGTAATATTGTATTTGTTTAAAAATGTCCACAAATGAAAGTGGTGGAAGATCATCATGAAAAATGAGAAATGAAACTTTCTATGTTATTTACCACTTTTATTTGCAACTATCGCCACTGCAGTTTCGCTCTAGGTGTACATTTTCGAAGTAATATTGTATTTGTTTGAAAATGTTCGTATAGGAGAAAACTGCAGTAATGATAGTTACGAATGAAAGTGGTGGAAAACATAATGTTTCATTTCTCAATTTATATAATAAAACAATCCCCTATTTTCAAGATTGAAACAAACAAACAATGGAGAAAATGAGCTATATAGATTACACAATTCCATCCACATACATCTTCCACAAACATTCAAATATTGTAGTAATATGTATTTCACTCCTCAACATATCGGTGTATCTGGGCAAACCAAGCTTTGAGCTTATTTTTGAACTTCTGGAATAAGATTATAGAGCCGAGGAGCTTAGTAAGTATAACACTTCGGTAAACTACTTTTCTGTGTTTTGGCACAAGGTTGAAATAATTTTGTGGCGAGTTGCATAATGCAATTTTTTCAAGTTCATATTTATTTTTGTCTTGCCTTATGACAGTTTTGATCATGTCACTTCTAATAGATTTCTCTATCAAATGGTTAGAAGCCCTCAAATTGTATTTCATAAAAATAAGTTTTGTCACACATACTTCGTCTTTTATTGTGCTTATTGAATGCGTTCTTTTACTTTGAGAGGACTTTTCTGAGTCGTTACGGTTAGTGACACTCTATAAATGTTATCTGATTCTGCCACTTACATGAGCTGTATGTTCAAGTTGATAGAAAAAGAACCTATCAACCAAATGAATTGTTTTTTAATTTCTCCATTTCATGTTTTTACAAATGATACTTGATCTTTCATGCAATGCCGTTAAATTTAATTGTATACCTATTGAAATATACACAATCATACTTGTGATATTAAGAGAATTCCATTCGATTTCACATATTGAAATATCCATTATATCTGGTGATGAAACGATTGAAAAAACAATTCTGTTAAATCTGTTTTTCCGTTGACCAGCTGTCACTCTCCTATGAACTACAACTCTCAAAAGTCGAAATTTGTGCGAGCCAAGGACTAACGAGGTATT
>NW_019290254.1:54451-114424 GCF_000500325.1 Leptinotarsa decemlineata
GAAACTGGATGTAACAATTTAAAATGTGGCTGTCGAAAACATTTTTAAAATGCACAAATTCATGCTCAAATTGTCATAGTTCTGAAAATTACTCCAATATGAAAGAAAAAACCTACGAGGAAGTTAATGATTCGGATTGAATTGTGGATGAAGAACCAATGCAGACTGGAAATAATATTGGAGACGAAGATCAACTAGAATTGGAAATGTTTGTCGAATCTAACGATGAGGAAATGCCATCAAAGAGATAAAAACTAATGGATAAGTGATTGAAGTTCAAGATAAGGTATTTAGAAATAACAAGATTAACGTTTATTTGGGACATAAAAAGGTGAGTTTTCACCAGATTTTGTAGAATTTTTTTTTAAAGAAAACTAAAAAACCAAAACTTGGTTATTTGAATTTTTCACCTAAATTTTGAGGTTATGTGAAAAAATTGCAAATACAAAAGTTGTAGATATTTTTTTCATAGGACTTGAAGTTTTGACAAAAATCAAGATGAACCATTTTTTACCTTTGAAAACTCACCCCCTTTCACTTCCCGAACACAGATCGCCCGTAATTTATATTTCCTTCCATTTTTATCATATTCCCCTCCTTCTCTGATGGGTTTCATCGTATTATTATTTTGACTTCTTACCATTTTTGAAGGCTTCAGCCCTGTTCTAAGATGTGAAGTTCACGCTACAAAATTAACGAGAGTAAAATGGATATTTCAGAGTTTGAAAGGTAACTATCGTTAGTGGCAGTTAGAGAACGCAAAATACAATGTCAATAAAAGTAAAACTTTGGAATAAATGGAAAGATATAACACTAGCTGAGTTTACATGTAATGATAATTATGCCACTACAATTTCTACATATATACATACATCAATACATACCTATATACAAGTGAAAAAAATGGTACAATAATTGGAACACAATAAAACATAATATAAATAAAACGATGTGTGTATGGTTTCCTAATTGAAATGATAGTAATCATGAACAATGAACTTAAGTATTTTTCTGTCAACAAAACCGGAAACTACTATCCTTCATTGAGAAAAAATGAATAGTCTAATTTTTTTAAACAAGTGAACCATTCGAAAAGTACGAATTTTCTCAGGAAAAGTATTATACAGTTTCGGAGCCAGGTAAGTATATCAGTTCATTCAATGAATGAAGGAAGAAGTAATTTTTGCTAATTTTCTATCCTTTATTACGAGCTAAGGTGAACATTTTTATTATCCCATAGCAGGTTTTGCCAAAATAGACGAGATAAATTCTTCATTATCAATTTCCATTGTAATCGTAAGCGACCTAATCACACTAGTTTGTTCTCGTCGTTTCCGCGCCGCCGTCGGTCACCTTCCGCCCGTGCATCGCTTGATCGCTCTAACACGCCACCGCTCGTTTCGTGTGCGTCACCGCCGTTGAGTCGCTTCGCCATCGCTTGACCGTCGCCATTTTCGTGCCCGCAGCTACAGTGTTGGGGTTTCGTGAACTGTTTAGTGGAAATCTTTCAAGGAAGTGTCATTTGAATACGATATACTTCGAGAGAGCTCCTACTGGGTTTTTGACACTTTGGTACTATGAACTCAATATGAACACGCCTGAGGAAGCTATTGTATAGTGGAACCCGTGTAGCGGTTTTGTGAACTGTTCAGTGGAAATCTCACAATATTGCATTACTTAAATACATTTCACTTATTTTCACTGTTCAATTAAACACCAGCAGCCAGAACCTTCCTTTCTTCCACGAGCCTCACGATGTACTGATTCATTTCACGGAAAAGAATATATCTACTTAGTTATCATATACCTGGTAAATTCATTATGAGTTTATTACTTTGGTCAAATTTTTTAAAAACATCCTAACGTAACACTTTCCTTCACTTCCTTCCTATTACACACAGTTTTTTGTTTGGAGATCATAATTTGGTATTTTGTTACTATTTGTTTTTGTTGTCAGTTCTCCTCAATAGGAGAAACAGAACCATCTGGGTTTTTCAAAACAAGTTCTTTTTTCAAATACCAGAACTGCAACACTCTTCCCGACGCGCGTTTCACCATTCAGATAATGAATAGACCATCTACTTCATCTCCTGAAGATGCCAACTTGGTAAGTGAAACACGCGCCGAGAAGGTTGTTGCAGTTCTGGTAATTTGAAAAAGTGCTTGTAGTAGGTTTATTCTACACCAAAGGTTCCAGTTTTACTGCGTTTCACTGCGAAAAGTGCTTGTTCTGGATTCATTCTACGCCAGAGGTTCCAATTTATTCATTACGATTAAAATTACGAAATAAAATGATCGATAAATAATTTTCCTTTTTCTCGAAGTTTTCTTTTGGAAGTGCTTTACAATTACATTTTCCAAACCCACTTTTTGAACCGAATGTCTTATATTGCTCATTAAAATTAAAAATGAAATCAAAGTGGTAGCAATATAAGAACATAGGCTTTACGGCCGGAGTCACATTTAGTGAGAACGAAATCTGAACTAGTAGGCTTTTTTTTGTAAGGACAAAACACAAGCACTACAGGAAAATCCTTAAGGCGGTCTCAGAGTGGTGCCTGTGCGAAAGTAGCGATTGACATTAGATTCGAAACGCTGAAGATTAAATCCAATATCCTATAAGGCAGTTCTCCACATGAAAGAGTTCTCAAACAGTGAAGTTCGAGGTGTACTGACTTGAACCTCAAAACGATGAGAAGCACCAGTCCGTTGCGTATTTCTGATATGTACCGATCTTGGTGGAATCAAATGTGCCAAGTCACTTGAATACTCGAACAAGGTTTCACGTGATGTTCGGCGTCTTCAGTCAGGTGGATAATTCTTTCTGGATGGAATACTGCAACATCAGGGTATGTTTGGAAGCATACATAAGAACAAATCTCCAAAGAAGGCCTGATCTGAGCTTTATAAAGTATCAAAATTTACTGAAGTGTGTACAGTTTTCTGGTTTGGAACTGTTTTCCAAGCTTTTGAGAAGCAGCTTTTGCAATTGCCAGCGACATGATTGTGCCAAGATATATTGGTGTCCATTTTAACCCCCAACAAACTCACTTGAGCAGAAAGCGGAATTGTCTGACCTGACATTCTAACATCTGGTTCGGAGACATTTATTTTCTTGGGGAAAACCGATGCCTGGGTTTTTGTGGCATCAAATTGAACCTGGTTACTTTCACCCCAATTCGAAGTTACTTCTAGATCCTCATTAAGATATGCAACCTCCTGCTGGCGGTGAAGATGTGCCTGCGTAGCCGATGTCGTCAACAAAGCAATATATTGGATTCTTGTTTTTTTCTAATAAGTCGTTGATATATAATAAAAGGAGAGTTGAAGACAATATGGATCTCTGGGAAACACCAGCGTTCATGGTGAAAGTATTCGAGAGTTATCCTCCCAATTCGAAATCACATCAAGATGTGCCTGCGTAGCCGATGTCGTCAACAAAGCAATATATTGGATTCTTGTTTTTTTCTAATAAGTCGTTGATATATAATAAAAGGAGAATTGGAGACAATATGGATCTCTGGGAAACACCAGCGTTGATGGTGAAAGTATTCGAGAGTTATCCATCGACGGCCACTGGCGGGAAACGTTCTTTCAGGAAGCTGAAGAGATATACACAAAAATTATCCGACAAGCCATAGCATCAAAGTTTGGCAGGCAAACCCTCATGCCACACATGGTCAAAGGCCTTAGAAATATCGAGCGTAATAGCTCTTGATTCTCCATGTTTCTCGAATGCGTTATTCCAAATATGGGTGATATACGATAGAAGGTCGCTTGTTGATCTTTGTTTTCCATATTGAGAATCGCCCAAGATGTTGAAGCCTTTCAAATATTTGAGGATATGGTGGTTTACGACTTCCTCCATGATTTTTGATAACAGTGATACCAATAGACCATGATAGACCGTGGTCAAAGGTACCTAAAGTACCAAGTGTTTCGTTTGCTACTGTGTCAGACATTATCAGTGGTATGTGCGTTTACTGCGAGAACTTTGAGATGTTACTTTCGTCCTCACATACCACTGATGATGTCTGTCGCAGTAGCAGAATGTTTGGAATTTCAGGTTACATTGGATCACGGGCTACTAGCCCAAATTTAGTTCTCCTTGAAAAATTATCATATTTAAATTGTATCGATCCATTATATTTTATTTCAGTGTCGTTTCTACTGCCTGAAAATATCCAGTTTTAGTTTATAAACATTACTATAACGCGACCTCACCAGTGATTCACTACTACAAATAGCACTGTTGAGTTGCCGAGACACTTGTATTTCTTAGGTCTCGTGGGCTCTGTAATGAGGAAAAAGGCGAATCACATTTTTCTAAACTATTTTCCACCATCAGGAATATTGACATGAGCCAAGGAGCTTGACGATTGAAAGTAAAACGAATAGAATTCGAAGAGAGGGGAAAAATGAATGAAATATCCTAAATTCTGCATTCTCTGACCAAAAATTTTTTATAATCTGATTACTGGAGTACTTGATGGAATAATAACCGACTTCTATCACTCCTCCTATCGAACATATTCACATATCACTTGAGACCGAAGTGTACTTTCAATACCGTCAATATCAGTCGAATCGCAAATCAAAGAACTGAAAAACTGCATGAACAAAGTAGGAAACGATTTATAACAATTACTAGGCTGCTAACTTTAGAGCACACCTGAACAAAATTTGGCTGTATAACGTAGACCTCGGCTTAAAGTAGTGCAACAAAGAGACCGATATAACTCGTCACGTTATATGTGAATATCAGACCCTACATCTTAGGTAGCAAACACATTCTTAGACAATTCAAATTATCTTCAGAATATGATGAATATCAAACAAAGAACACAAAATAAGAATGTAGAATGCTCAATGAGTCGTTGAAACTATACAATAGCTACCTCGAGCAGGAACTGATATATTACTCTCATATTAGTACATTCCATACTCCACATATTGCTTACTCATTTTATATTCAAGTAAGACTAATGTGTGAATTTTCACTGGAAAGTTCAGGAAACCGCAATACAATAGCCTTCTCAAGCGTTTTCAAACTGTAATTTCAACATCACTCGCAATAATCAGATCCCTAATTCACCAGTGAAGGCAGCTAAAAATATTCGAAACCAAGTCAATATAGGTATTGATACATATTACATATTGATCATTCTGAGGGCACTGAATATTATTATATGGAAGAGCACAATAAACAAAGAAAATAAAAAGATAGATTGAAGTAACGAACCTCAAACTGTCTGAACTTCATTCAGTATTCAAGTTAAACGAAGAGGGCTATTCCATCATACCAGTGATAAATTCAGTTACAACACCTTCATTGAGAATGTCAGAAAAATTAATCACAGAAATTTAGAACCATACTAATTCCCATTATAAATTCAGTTCAAAAAGTACGTATCAATTGACGAGATTCAAGATATCCGACTTTCGAGTATTTCCAAATTGATTCTGTTTTATGTGAAAAATGTTTCCCAGTATTCCTCCGATTTCAACAATATTGGAAAAATAGGACGCCACTGACTTGCTGTTGTAATTTTTCATTTTTTCAGATTAATCAACTGAAAAAATATCTTTTTCGATGATTGTATTTTCTTCATATGTGGCTTCGTTTTCGAGAAAAAAAATTGAAGCCACTTTGCATATCATGAACACCTAATTGGTAGACCAGCTGACAGTGATAGTGTTATCATTTCAGTGAAAGTCAGAGTAGTCAATTAGCAGTGATTCTATCATGAATAATTTTAATAACCCTGAAAAGGCTGATATGCACTTAATTTAAGGATTAGCAAATGGAAATGCGGAAGAAGCATGGAGTATTTACCAGGTGGTGAAACCAGAAACTGTAATAGTGCCTGAACTAGAAGAAGATATATTTGATGCGATAGAAGAAGATTCTTCAAATAGTAACAGGAAGATTGTACTGCAGTTGGGAGTCAGCCCAATAAACCATATGGACAGTTCTTAAAAGAAACCCCTTATACCCATATTACACTCAGCGGGTCCAAACTCTACTATCTTGGAATTTTCAACCCGAAATTAATGATTCGCAGGTGGTTGATTCATACGATGGCATACAATGAAATTTTTCAACCAAATAATTTATTTACGGACGAAGTATTTTTATCACGAGATGCTATCATGAACACTCACAATGACCATTTTTGGTCCGACGAAAATTCCCACGTTCAGCAACAATTTTCGCTGAATTTTTGGGTAGGAATGATTGATGACTTTCTAATTGGCCAATTTTTTCTACCAAGAAACAAGTGAATCCTACACGGACTTTTTGCGAAATCATTTACTCATTTTGTTGAAAGAAGTGCTGGCACTTATAGGAGGCAACATGTGGTTTGTACAAGATGGGGCTCCAGCTCATTTTGGTGATCTTGCTCGTCAGCATCCCAACATCACCTACCCTAATCGCTGGATTGGACGTGCAGGACCTCAAAATTGGCCAGCTCGCAGTCCTAATATGATTTCTCTAGATTCCTTTCAATGGGGCTATCTGGAAGGTATTGCTCATAAAACTCCTGTACTAGATGTGAATGACCTGAGGAATTGCAATATGATAAGAAATAATTCAGGTCTGTTAGAACGTGTCAGACAATCAATGACAATTCGATTGCAGTCGTGAATTTGATCAGGAGGTAGACATTTTGCTCATTTACTTTGAAATTGTTTATTCATTTACTTTTGGTTTTTATTTTATGCTGTTCATGGATAGTTTTCAGAAGTGATTTTTTTCTCCAAAACGAAGCTTGATATGGAGTTGTATTTTCAGTTGTTTAATATAAAAAAAACTAAATACTACAAAAAAAGTCAGTGACGTTCTTCAACTTCAACGCCGTGCATCTCACGGGAACAAATAGACAACTGTACTATTTCTTAAAGTTCATCAGTTCTCCTCACCCTCTCAAGTCACATTCACTATGAATACAGTTGAACATGATTCAATGAATATTCTGAACTTGAAACAAATGACAATGATCAACAATTTTTTAAAATTTTTCAAAAATTATCACACCCGGATATTATTATTCGTAATCATTTCACATACCTATCCATATTAGCAAAAAGTAAAAATTTGTTAAATCTGTCAAAATCTGTTTTTTCATAAACCAGTTGTCGCCCTCTACGGAAGACAATTCTCAGCAGCGGAAACTTGTGAGAGCTGAAGATTAACGGGGTCTTACCTTCTAGCGTGCGATTTCTAGCATGGGTTGGACGATAGGAGCTGGAAATTAATCGTCCGGTTCCTGGGTTCGAACCACCGGTTTACACAGCGGTCGATTGAGTGAGTGGAGCATACCACTCACGCCAACCCAACCGGCTACCGTCCCGCCAGTATTTCACAGCATTATTCACATCAGACTATTCAATATTTATGTATGGGATGTGAATTTCAGTAAATAGCTGAATTCGATAAAATAAACTGCGATCAATAATGATAGAAATTCAATCGATTGTTCACTGTTCAAAAATCTATATATTCAAGCGGAAAAATTGTAGAATGTTAAGTTATTTGGCCCAGCCTATCTTAAAGATTTCTAATTTCAAAATACAAAGGTGGAAATATAGTGTATTAAACTAGGAATAAATTCAGCATGCATATTTAAAATAACAAGGACAAGAGTTTGATGTCAGATAGCTCAAGAGATTATAAATTTTCATGCGGTTCATGCCGTTTAACATAGGTTATACATTAAAAGCACGCTTGTTGATTTGAATAACACTTTCTTGCTGAATGTGTTCTTACCAGGAATCGCATGTTGATAGGTAAGACCTCGTCTTCCTTCAGCTCGCACAGCTCTGAGGATTGTGGTTTGTGGAGTGGCGATAATTTTTTGATGGAAAAACAGATTTTTCTCAACAGATCATCAGCAGCAAATGACTTTTATACGAGAGGATTAGGGCAAAATGGTTATTGCCATATGCAAAGAAAAATATTTAAGGAAAATCATGGATTTTTTTAATGCTGACACTTGATCAATGAAATTCTAAATACCAATACCGGATAATGCCAAATAAACTTCTTTTGATGTAAAGTTTGGTTTCCCAGTATTCCTCCAAATGAAACTATCAGAACTATCAGTCTGGTAGAGAATATAATGGATGGAAGGTCAATCAGTCCCATAGTGAAAAGGGAAATGTTAGACGGGCTGACTATGTATTTGTGAGACGAGGAGAAATATTATAAAACGTTAACTTATTTGGGAGAACCTTACCCAAATAGAGAGACTGATTTCTAGAAAACTGAAGATGTGAATATAGCATATGGAAGTACCTGATAATCACAGCATGAACACGAAAAATAACAGACAAGAATTTGGTGTAAGATAGATCAGGAGGTTATGAATTGTCGTGTAGTTGATGCCCAATGTTTTGCATAGGTCAAACAGAAGCAACATATCAAGAATGCATAAAAAAATCGAGTCTCGCCTACACCCCATTTTATGTTCAAAATATTAATATATCATTGTTTTTTGGAAATAGGCATTTTTGGTAAAAATAAGAATCTTTTTCATGGATAGAAATTAAGGGCTAACACAACATATAACTCCCTTGCTGGTTCTACAATGATCTGGAAAGTTTTTGTATATTTTAGAAAATTCCAGACTATTTCCGAATATTTCACAATATTCCACGGTGTTATGGAATGCTTTCGAATACTCTCGAATGTTCTGTCCTAAAATTTTCTAGAAAGCGAAAAGTCTTGCTCTTGTATCTTTAAAGGCACGCATTTTTAGTAAAAACGACAATTTTTTCATGAATGAGGTATTAAGGGCTAACAAAATATATAACTCTTTTGATCGTTCTACAATGAGTTGGTAAGTTTTTCAGACCATTCCTGAATATTTCACAACATCCCATGGTGTTATGGAATGCTTTCGAATACTCTCGAATGTTCTGTTCCTAAAATTTCCTAGAATGCGAAAAGTCTAGCTCTTATATCTTCAAATAAAAAACGAGAATCTTTTTCTTGGATGAGGAATTAAGGGCTAACACTCCTTTGAACGTTCTACAATAATCTGGAAAGTTTTTGTATATTTTAGAATATTCCAGACTATTCTTGAATAATATTCCACAACATTCCATGGTGTTGTGGAATGCTTTCGAATACTCTCGAGTGTTCTAGACAGTTCTAGAACTTTCAAAAGGAAGGAACGCCGAAAGAGCACCCTTTAATTTGAAACAGGAACATCCTTCACGGACAAGCTGATATGGATACTGTGACGAAAAAAATTGCCATATATATTTACTACCCATGCGAATTCTGGTTCGGATGCTAGCAAATAATGATAATCGACGTGTTTTAAATTTTTTTCATGTGTTTTACAGTAGGTGATATATAACGTTTCGGAAGTAGAAAGTGTTATAATTTATTGGTAATCAATCAGCAGTTCATTGAGCAAGCTATTTTATAGCGAAACACCATTCACACTGAAAATTACAGTGAATTGTATTAGTGACTTTTCGAGAAATCAACAATCAGCGATTCAAACCTAATATAACGAATAACATTTTTGAAAGATACTGTCTCACGAGCTACATCCTCGTAGCTGGTAAAACAGCTTTATTACAATATAGACATATTGTAATACAGTTTTTCGAAGTGATGCCCAGAAAAATTGGTTGGCAATGAAATTATCATAATGCCGGAACTCGGTACTCGCTTGGCTATTAACGAGAGGATTTTATTCGCTGTTTCACCCATTCATCATTCATCCAAATAATGAAAAATCTCATTTGGAAACTTAATCAAATATTTATTGTAAAGAAACGGAAAAAATACACTCACACTTGAATGTTGATAAAAAATACATTAAAACACCAAAAACTTACATTATACTGCCACCCAGCAGGATTGAAGAGAAGGAGATGTGCTGCATTGCTGATGATCGATAGATACTCAAAATACTTTGAATAAGAATATTGAAGTTGAGGTTGGAACATCTTCCAATTCATGTATTCGCTTAGATAAATTTGAATTATTTCATGATTATTTTCCATATTTGATAATAGTTGAAAATAATGGCAAACAACATTTTGACCATCAGTTGGGTGTTCTTCCGGTTAATTTATCATAAATGAATTCATATAAGAAAATTATTCTTGGTGTTATTTTCGTCTCTTGCATTTCAAGAAATGGAGAAAATGATAATAGTCTACCTATTGTGATTATTCCACCTTAACAATTACTTTATTATTAATAGAGAACATATGATGTGAATCATTCTGTAAGTATATAAATTTTTGTCTGTATATCTTTTGACTTGATCATTCAAATTGCCGTTCCTTCAATAATACAAATATAAATGTTAAATCGGAAAGTCTCTTACTGCTAAAACGAAATGAGTAGGGCATGTTACGAAGTTGTTTATATTTATGCTCATTGGAAGTACCTTGAATGTTACCCATTTCGTCACAGTTACAGTTACAGCTGTTTACAGTTTACAGATTATCATGTGGACATAGCATGCCAGTTCGACCCATATTATTGAGAATATCACTCACAATGAACTACTCTACCAGTACAAACTGGTTGAGGTTTTCGCGGCCGAGGTTTTCAGTGTCATTATTTTTGGGTTTCGAAGGACGTGGATTATTCGAATTTCTTCCTGACGTTTCGCTGGTGCGAGTGGATGGCTTCTTCAGAGATTTATATATTTTACATTATTATTAATAAGAACCAAAAAATGGTGACTGCTCTACCAGTATTTTGTAATTCATTTCAAATATAATTCAGTTTGAAATTGGGAAAAGTTCATTTTTATATTAGGTAGGTGGAAAAATTATGATTTTGAAAATTCCAATTCCGAATTTATTTTTTCTGAAGAAGCTTCAGTCAATACGAGTCGATTATAATGAAAAATAACAAGCACCCACAGGTTACATACTTGAAAATATCGAACCCAAGAGCCTTTACTTTCAGTAGAAAACTTTTTGAAATCCATATCCATTACCGAAACATTAGAAAAAATGTATTTTAATTTTTTGAAATGTAATGCTCTTTCCACTCTTCTTCGTGAAATCAAAATGAAAAATGATTTTACTGGGAGTTCTCACCCCCTAATCTACCAAGACATGTTAGACATTTCAATTTCTATAGAAAAACCCTGTTCATAAATATATTTATTGATGTTAATGATTATTCTCATCGAAAGTTAATACGTTTATGTAAAAAAGACTTATTTATATTCATATTCATATTTGTTGTCGGTTCAACAATATTTATGGAACAAAAACTCTGAATTTAACTCCTAGTTATTATAGTCACCAGCTCATACTTAAATACTGCGAATGCATTATTTGCTTGTGATGAACAAATTAATGGATAATTCATCCACAACATTGTCGCATTCACCGTTTCCGTAATACCATAATGGTATTGCTTAAAAATACAACTTTTACGACTACTTCATAAAAAGTAAAATCATCAACATCAACGAGCAACATTTAAATACCTTTCAGGTTATTGTAAAGAAACAAGAGCCTCATTTACATACATATGGATTTCGTTGATTGTCACTATTACGAAGACAATTAACTTTTCATTTCTTTAGTGTGTCATTGAGTTACTTTATGGCAGCAGGTGAATCGAAATCAAATGAAAATGTTTTCTCAAAGTTACGTTGCATATTTAATGAACGATGGGTCTTTTGACTTCATTTCTCCGCGATTATATAGACAGTGGAAAGGTTATAGAAAAAATTAAATGCAACAGTAAAAATTCGTATCAAAGATGTGTATATCATGCACAAAGTTTTCATCCAAATTGAAGAAATCCCCTTTTTTTATTCAGGTTATACCCACCCATTTCGAACATTTGAAAAGAAACAAATAGTATAAAAATCAATGACACATGATGTGATTTATGGAAGTATTCAATTGAAATTTTATTAACAAGGACTATTTTCATGGTCATGAACATTAGTCTTCAACTCCTCATCAGTGATCTTAAAAATCTTCGAAATGACTAGTGAAGATTCCTCATTCAAGTATACCCTATTTTACTTAAGTTCAACCTCATTCTTGTGATTACCTCGGCTGAATATTTCATTATACACGTGGTACTTTTTCCATGAGTTTAATTTTACTGATGAACCGTAAAAGCTATCAAATGTATCTGATGGAATATTCGAATATTGACCGGTGTTAACAAGTAACAAAATGCAGTTACTAAAGAAACAAAATTGCGTCTTCATATATCGTGAATACAACTTTTTTAAGTGTTAAAATGTAATTGAGCATATTGAAAAATATATGCTAATAATCAATAATAGTTAGTTAGTGACTCCTATTTTTGATAACACACTAGTTACAAAAAAGAACATCTCTGCGAAAACACTTTCACGGGTTGAAAACTCAAACTTTGTTTTCATTCATTCAACCTTGATTAGCTGCCTCTGGTCGTTGATAGTTGACAGCTGAGAGTAACTAGAATAATTAGATTCATAGGCTCTGGTTTCGATGAAATTGATGGAATTCATAGGTGTACAATAATAACGAATGAAATAGTTTTATAAAGTCAATCGGTTATAAACCAGTGGATGAACGATAGCCTGATTGAATTCTAATCAGTTGGTTAATGGTTGACAGAGAGAACACACGTTATCATTTGATGATCTCTACTTTTATACTGATATTTGGTTGTTTCCTGTACGTTTCCTAATGTGTTTCATATAACTATTGTCTGAGTTTCCAGTGCCACAAAATATTGATCCAATGTCTTCCAACCAGTGTAAATGCATTCTTTGAAATCCTTTTGTTCTTAAGATACGGAACAATCACGATTGAAAAAACAGTCACACTTTTCATAAGAGATTAATTTTTCGAAAAAACCCATTCGTATTTATACCTTTCCATCTATTTCATAGGAAGTGAGAAACTTTCTTCTCCAGAAGATTCCCACTTACTATCTAGAATGTAGAAGGAGAAAGTCACATGGTTTCTTTCAAAATATAGATCTCTATGTCGTATAATCTTCAAAGTATTGGAGAAAAATAATAAGGTTTATTCTCGTATAATTAGGAAGGTGATATAAAACCTGACCAGTTGTCATTCACATAATCAAACGTTGTTATTGCAGTTGGACATTAACCTCTATTTGGGCCACATTATCTATTTCTAGTACATTTTCAGGTCAGTATGGTTGACGATATAGTATTCAAATACAATATCTTCTACACCACTTGTATAAAACATAGGACGTTTTATTTCTCAATTTTCATGATAATTTCCTACCACGTAGTAACGACTACATCTATTAATCTATCAATATCTTATAATGCTTTTCATCCATACCAAATTATTTTTAGTATTTGAATATTTCAATATTTCATTGTTTTCCATTTTATTTCAGATGGTCAACCAAGCCATGTTTGCCAATTTCGGTCTGATATACGGCGAGACGCTTAAAGCCATGGCAAATGGTCATGCAACAGGAATAACTTTAGTGATGGCAATGAGTGTGGTAGTGACGAACACTGCTGGGCTAGTGGTAGGACCACTCCTTAAAAAAATTAGTTTGAGAACTCTTACGTTCGTTGCCATAGCTTGTGTTGGAAGTGGATTGATTATTACCAGCTTTGCAACCGAAATTTGGCATATAGTCATAGGTTACAGTATTTTCACAGGTAAGTCGCTCTGTATAATTCACATTCTAGGAATAACACTTCATAGATGAAGGATCACCTAGTCAAACATTACAACAACAGAAAACAATGCGCTATAAGAGTTATAAACGTGATTCGATGCCAGTTAATGTTTTCTTCAGTTTTATAATATTCGTGTGCTGAACAATTATGTTAATTCTAATCACAATATTTCAGAATTAATAAGTTATGGAAATGGTTATTCATTGAAGTAAATATGTAAATATTACAAGCTGGTTGGTTGGTTAAACTACTCGTAATACTGATTGAAAAGAATAAAATCCGGGCTAGTAGGCCTCGATTCGAACCTGAAGCACTGAACGTAATCAACTATGGCGGCAGACAGCATTATACTGCTCAAAGAGGCTACTTTCGGCTTAAATTCTGGTTAGGCTGGAGTTCAAATAGAATTTATTTCCTTATTCGTTTCCTTTCATGTATCTCACTGTATTGCAAATACTCATAAAAACTCATCGATATCACTGGAGTTCTCCGAAGACTGGAAGAATAAACTTACTCAATTCTTTTATGTGAATACCTTCAGACTATGCCTCAGTAAGAAAGATCTTCATTGGTCTGTATTTGAAAAACATTTGAGAATAACTATAACTGGAAATTATCATCAACGAAATGAAACCCAAATCAATAACTTTTAGAATAAGTATATTCGTGTGACTAAACCGATTTTGTTTGTGATATTGCAGCAAAATTCACTGAAAAATTTGTTGATAATCGAAAAAACTGTCAATTTGTAGAAACAGGTCAAAATCAGTGTTCGGTTGATTTAGCGGATACTTTGGGTAACTATACTATGGTTTGTGAAACTATTTTCTATACAGTGTGTAAAAGTCAAATGGAGTGAATTCATTCTTTCGATTACGGGACATATTTTAACAAAATCCCGGAGCACGTCAAATTAAAATTGTAATTTGACATACTTCAACAGAAAAACCACACCTTCAACTCCTGTCGAATGACAGGTTCATTCCCCAATTTTTCAAATGGGAAGTGAATGCTTGTGATATATTGTTTGAAAGGTCTCTTCATTCTCTATTCATTCTTTCGAATTTATTGCAACAATTAGGATAAAATAAATTGAAATCATGTGGTTTCCGAAATACGAAAAAATACGCTCAAAACTTATTACACTATACTCATTTCATGTTGAGACATTGATAATGAGACAGTGAGCAAAAACCATAGCAATGTGTTTTTTAGATGGTATCCTTTGAGAAACTGTAAATAATTTCCGTGACAACGTTAGTTTAAAACGCAACTTATTTTGTATGTTACAACATTATTTGTCAGTATTTTGATTAAAGTTTAAAGTTCGTTTACTTCAAGTCTGACAAATGTTTAGAGCAACGGAAATGCATAAAATAACAGTTTTATAAATGACTGGTTAAGGATATAAAACCCGAACATAACAGTGAGTAGCTCTTCTTTTTCATGAGAAATTTCCTCATTTACCGCCCATATTTCAAGGAACAATAAGCAAAATAAAGAAACAGTTTCGCGAGATTGGTCCTGTGAGGCAGATAAAAAATCAGCTGTCAATGCAATGAGTGATGAACTCAAATTAGATGTGATGCTTGAGTTTGAGGAAAACCCACATACATCGAGTAGACGGGCATCCACTACATTCAATGTTAGCCATACATTGATAGTAAACATATCAAAAGAAAAGAAAATGCATTCCTATAAAATGATACCTATTCAGAAACTCATGGAAGACGATTTTGATAAAAGATCTTATTTTTGTGAGCAAATGATGGACATGTTGGATAACAATATCATCCAATTAGAAGACGTTATGTTTTCTGATGAGTGTACTTTATCTTAAAACGATCACGTTAATCGGCAAAATTGCGGCTACTGGTCAACGGAAAATCCTCACTGGATGAGAGAAGAACACACGCAATACCCTCAAAATGTTAATTTTTGGGCAGGGATTTTAGGAAACCATATCATTGATCCCTTTTTCATAGAGGGCAACTTGAATGGTGATAATTATTTTGCACTACTTCAAAATGATATCGTTCCAAGTTTAGCAAATGTATATCCTGATCCAGGAAACCCTCAAGTTCCAGTGAATACGATATGATTCTAGCAGGATGGAGACCACCACATTATCAAGTTAATATCCGGCAATACCACGATACAACATTTCCCAATCTGTGGATAGGGAGGCGAGGATCAATTGAATGGCCAGCGCGATCAACTAATCTTCCATCATTAGATTTCTTTTTATGGGGTCGTTCACGCCTGATATTTCCAAAAACTTCACCTCAGGATTTCATCTCCACATACTTTTACTATGGATCTTCATCAAGTAACAGCTGAATCAATCAGAAAAAAAAAAACATGCGTGATATGTTGAACAATGTTAGAAAACAGTTTTATTTGAGATTAGCATGTTGCCAAGACGTTCGCGGTGAACATTTTGAATATCTACTCCGTTAACATCCATAGTTCTTTTTCGTATTCTTTGTGTATTCTACATTTCATTATGTTTTGCATTAGATTTTAGTTTTTGAGTATATTTTATCGAATTTTGGTAACCTCATGATTCTAATTTATTTCATCTCAATTGTTGCAAAAAACTCAAAAGCGATAACACTTTTGAATAGAGAATGAAGAGACATTTCAAACAATATATCACACACATATACTTCCCATTTAAAAAATTGAGGGTTGTACCTGTCATAAGAAGGGGGTAAAGGTAGGGATGGTATTTTTACGTTGAAGAATGTCAAATTATAATTTACATTTGATGTATTTCTGTTTTTTTAAAATATGTACAGTAACCAATATAATAAATTTATTCCATTTGGCTTTTTATATCGAAGAAAAACAAATACACGAGTACTTTTTGCTGTTAGACAATTCGTCGCATCAAACAGCTGATTTGAAATATCATTCTCAGTTCATCGCTTACATTGAATGCACACAATTCTCAGTACCACAGTGAACACTCACTTCACGATGTAGTGAGAGTAACTAAGTAATCATGTAGGTGCTCACATACCTATATTGTAAGAAAACTTTGGCAAAACCTTATAATTATATTGGCTTGCCACGATACACCAAATATCTTGCTCGGACAAATATAGATACGAGTTCTTGCTTCGGAGCTTAGGTCACAAAACGAGAAATAATTGACCTTTTGTCGTTATGTCTCGAACAAAATTATTTTCAATTCAACAATATTTATTCCTCCTCAAAAGGTTTGATTATGGGAAACCCATTAAGCCCCTTACTTGCAGAAATTTTCGTGGATAATCTAGAGAAGTCGATCTTTAAACATCCTTTGATTAAAAATTTCTTGTATTGGCATAAATATGTGGATGATGGTATGTTCTACAGGTAATAAAAGGCAATTAGATAATTTTCATAAGGATATTAACAAAATTCATGACAAAATCAAATTCACCATTGAAATAGAACCAGACAACTCAATCAATTTCTTGGACTTAACAATTAGTAGAAGAAACAACAAACATGATTTTTCAATTCATCACAAACCGTCTTATACGGATATTACTATACATTACGATTCTACTCATCGTTATCAACACAAAGTAGCAGCTTATAATAGCATGATTCACAGATTAGTCAATGTTCCTCTTTCGAAAAATAATTTCAATAAAGAACTTAATATCAAGCAAATTGGGGTTAACAATGGGTTTGAAGCCGAACTAATTAACAAAATACTTGCCAAGAAAGTCTACGCAAGAGCGATTCGATACGTTTTTCCTATTGATAACGTAGATAATCAAAATTATAGAGCTTTAACGTATTTTGGAGAACCAACGGAAAAAGTGGCTAAATTTTTTAGGAAACGAGATATTGAAATTGCATATAGAACAAGTAATACGTTGGGAAAGTTTGTGAAAAATAATAAAGACAAAACATCCAAATTCGAGAAATCAGGAGTATATAAATTGAAGTGTGGAACGTGCAGAACATTTAGGTATCGAATCCCGAAACATCATACGAGCTGTGTAAATAAGAAAACACATTCAACATATTCAAATCATCTCCTAGAAGAAAATTATATCTTTAACGAAGAGTTTGAAATTTTGCACATAGAAAATAAAGGTTTGAAACTGAATCATTAGGAAGCAATAGAAATTAATAAACTTAAAAATTCAAACATTCTGATAAATGACCAACTAGATTTGAATAGATCACCGTTATTGAACTTGTTTTCTTAAAAACCGAGAATTATTATTGATGTAGATGTGAGGTAATATGCTTCAGGTGATCATAATTGAACAGGTACCTTAGGTAGAGGTTTAGGTAAGTAACAAGTTGAAGTATTCAAATCACTTGAGAAAGCTCCTGTGCTAGCGAAACATGTTGTGATATATTTTTCAAATGAAGTTTGTGGAGATCAAATCATGAGTTGTAGTTTTTGAAAAGAGAACTGTTGTTAAATGAATGAAATTTTGATAAACAGAATTTGAAACCTCTGGTGTGAAATGAAACCATCAAAACATTTTTCCTCAATGCTAACTTGGTTAGCAAAACGCGCGCATGAAACAGCATTTTTGTTCCGGTGGTGAGAAAGTGTTTTCAATGAATTCAATTTTATTTGTTGCCATTCGTTATCAATCAGTTATATGAATACATCAAAGATGACGATGACTTTGAAAAACCACAGTGAAACTCATTAACAAGCATGCTTGTGATGTTTTGTGTCTTTGAAAAAATTATTGCATATCATTACTATATATTACTACTCGCTACTACTTCACTAATTATTATCATAGATGTCAAGTGCAAACTATGAATAATTCGATTTCTATATTACTAGATTTCTATATTACTAGACTATACTAGATTCCTATATCACTAATAGCTACCGTTTTACTAATTATTATCGTAGAAGTCTAGAACAAACATAAATGAGTTGATTTCTAATGTGTTTGTGAGTGGATAATACAGAATTGAGATTTTTGAAGTTGATATTGAAATGTAATAAAGGTTATCAACAATTCAACACATGCTGTGAATCTCATAAACGTATTAGTGCTACTGAGATAATTATAATTATAGAGACATCAAAGGATGCAGTCGAGTTTACCCTATACTTTAGAATTGGAATGTAAATTCATTACCAGATATTAATAGAAACAGCTAATGATACACTAATTGAATGGTTCTATAAATATTTTTGGTTCACATTCACGACAGCACGAAATTAACCATAAAATAAATAACAATTCGATGTGTATTTCATGCTCATAATTATCATTAATAATTTTATAATTATTATTTTTGCTTCATATATTAGAGAAATCGTAACTACATCTCTATTGTGTATGGCTGTTTCTAATTATATATTGAAGGATTTCGTTCATGACTGAATGTTTTCAGTATTCATGACTGTATAATTGTTAGAACAGAAATGTTTTGCTTTTTTGTGATGGAGCAAATTTTTGATATCCTTTTACTAGTTTATGATTTCACACGACCTGGAATAAACTTTATCAGAAGCATGTTCATATTCATTCCTATTGAATCAAAATTCATAGTTTAAATGATAAACTCAAAGTTTTGGGCTGTAAGGCCGTGGGCGAATGGAACCTGAAGTACCGAACGTTTCCTCCGCCACTGCGACACACATAATCAGTGGTATAGTCGAAGTGAACGATATTGTGCATATTTAAAGGTGACGGCACTCTCAAAGGCCAAAAAAAACCAATACAAAGAAATGAACCGGCTGCGAACTAGTCCACGTGGACTCTAGAATTGGCGGTTCGTATTGGATATTTTTTACTAACCGAGTTTTATGATTGGCTGAAGAGTCATAAAATTAAATTTGGAGTCATATTACGGTGACGAATAGAAGTCGGGGGAATGCGGGGATAGTTATCGCCGCCCTGTTCAGTTCAGGAACTGATCACGATTTGAATGTTATGATGGTGCAGTTACAATTACTTTGTTATCTTTTCGAAATTTGGCGTCCCTGGACGAGTAGTAATACACATAACGAGTGTGATAACAACACAGACTTTTTCCAGTGTAGTTATTCCAATGTGAAAAGAGATACCAGTGAAAAAATTCGGATGCGTATGAGTATTGAAATACAGAAAGTATGTTTCAATGTATATAAGAATCTACATCTCTTGTACATACGTAAAATAGTCAAAAACAAACCTCATGAACGCAAGACGCGCTGTTATACAGTTCATCGCTGTTATATGTTCATCTAATAAAATCATTGAAAAAAACAATATACAACTGTTACAAAAGCAATGAGATTCCTAAAACTGAAACCATAAGCAGAAAATTAAATACCTCCGGCCATAACGTGAGCTGTTGTAACAAAACTCTTCAGAATTGAATAAAGAAACTAGGATTTAGATTTAAAATAATAAACAAATGTCAAGCAGTTACGGAAATCAGAAGAACATTGGAATTGCGTAACAAATAACTGAATGTAGACAAGAACAACGGCAAATTCTCTATTTGGACGAAACTTGGTATGACACTCACAACACAGTTATGAAAGGGTGGACTGATGGTTCGAGAATGTGTACGCATAACATGCCTGTAAACATTGGATCACGACTAATCATTGTGCATTGCGGAGGAAGTAAAAGATGGGTTTCTAATTCTTTGAAATTATGTGGAAAAAACTTGAGGACTGCAATGTTGACTATCACAAGAACATAGAAGCTAATATTTTCGAGGAATGGTTTGAAAACACATTGATCTCAAATTTGGATACGAATAGTGTAATGGTTCTTGACAAAGCTTTCTTTCATTCGCGACACCTCATCATGGTACCGAATAAAAATTCGAAGTTTTTTAATGGATAACAATTTGTATTTTGAAGATTACTATACCAAAAACTAACTACTTGAATTTTGAAAAAGTGTATGCCCTT
Organism: Leptinotarsa decemlineata; assembly: GCF_000500325.1. NCBI lineage: Eukaryota > Metazoa > Arthropoda > Insecta > Coleoptera > Chrysomelidae > Leptinotarsa > Leptinotarsa decemlineata. Next base: position 75,020 of record NW_019290254.1, read on the forward strand.
GAAGAGTATTGCTGAAAAGTATGGACACACCATACCGATAATTTCCCCCTATTTTTGTGCTTTAAATCCCATCGAGTTGATTTGGGAAAAATTGAAACAAAGCATCAGGCAAAAAAATAATTTTCTAATAGTAATAGTAATAGAGCTAATTGAAGAAGAATATTACCGAAGAAGGCTGACAGAAAAAGATTAAAATTAATTTTAGTTGAAAAAGACTATATGGAGAATTGAAGGGGTTATATTTTTTAGTAGTGATTAATTTTTGGGGAAGAAAGTTTTTGGTTTTCTACTACTCCATCTTGATACAAAAAAAAGATGAGGGAGTCTTCCAAAGAAAGGAAGTAACTCTATATATAGGTGTGTAGATCATGCAAAGAAGTAACTTTCAGACACAAACTGAAAGAAAACCCTTCTGAAACAGCTACTTTCATATAAACATTGAATTATACGAAAGAAAACATTCTTTTGAAACAAATACTATCTTTTTCTCTACTCAGTTTGTATTTCAAATATTCGTTGTGGAATAAAAATCAGATATCATTCACATGAGTTCTACTTTAAATGAATGGTAACAAATTGCACTTACATAGAACACTGTCATCCTCACTGGTATACACCGATGTGTTTTAAGGTGAAACATCGCCTACATGGAGTAGTAGAAAGCCAAAAACTGTCTTTCCCAAACTATATGGGGATTCTTCACTTCCATATCAATGGTGGAAATAAATTCATTATTGATTCAAATGACGACAGTGATAGTGAAACAGAGAATATGGAAGGTAAATTATGAATTATCAAAAGTTTTCTTCGAAAACTTGTGATAATTCATTGTTATTGTGATTCTTATATGATCAGAAATGATTATTGAATAACGCAATTTGTTAGCTCCCTAACTGTATTTTTGAAGGGGAGCTGTTGGAAGGTATGTAGCAGTATATCGTTTACTTGAACTATACGTGCATTGACTGCGAGGATGAAGGTTGTCTGCAAGTCTCAGTGGTCTCCAAAGGATGAATGATATAAAATGAGTTAACATGGAATTTCTCGTTAGCCAAATCTAGTGCAAGTTGAAAAATGACGACGTCTAACTTTTTAACGTGTGATTTTTAACATGAAAATATTATATTCATTCATGTGTGTTGCATCGAAGGCAAAGGCAGTTAGTTTGGAAAAATCACAAATGAAACGACTATGAAAAGGTTGATATTGTCGGGAATTACTTTGTGATAACTGAAGGGAGTCATTTCAAACAAAAATTAAAATTTTTTTCGAATGCGTAACATGAAACTTAATTTTAAAAAACTACTCACAGCTATTTTTCACTCTCAGGAATAAAAACCCAGGAATCGAAGAATTTGGATACTTCACGTAATTCAGTCATACTTAACAGTCTAAACAAGTGATGATGATATTTATTTAAACATCTCAGGTGAATCCAATAACATCACATCGATTTAAAAATCATTGTTATCAATCAGTCAGAACTCGAATTGAATCAGTACACTGTTGATCATTTTGTATACGACAATATTGATTTAAGAAACTTCTCTCTCGAGAAATAGCATAAAAAATTTTGGCTTAAAAATGATTTCTGGAGTATAGAACATACTCGAAAAGTCTCAATATTGTACCACATCGATTTTAGGTAGAAATCTGCAGCCTTCAATAACTGACACACCAGCCTTGTTAGGTCAGGCTGACACATTTTTGCTGTCATATGGTACCCTAACTATATGAGTTGCCAAATGATTAACTATTTGAAACAATTCAGTTTGAGTAAGGTTTAAGGTTATACACACATACTTTGAGCCTGTCACGCTGGGGACCGAATCAGGTTATTAGAGTTCGGCAGAGGCGTTATATTCCTCTACATAAGGGAGAATATTATCTGTGACAGCTGAAATGAATATCAATCGAACGTAATCAATAATGTGATTAGAAAAGTTAATTTATCTAATAATTCGATGTGAATACCCGACTTTCCAAAAAACCAATGTTTCATTGCTGTTCAATATCATGAGTTGTATCGAATTTTGAAAATGTTGAACATGAAAATGAACCGTTTGTTCAGTTCAACCCTGAAGACAAAATTGTGGAGAGTGAGTGATCTGGGATATATGCAATTGGCTGTGATGACATATGATTTAAGATAAAAAAATCTAGAGTCACATAACACACTTCAAAAATCGGCCATAGAATACAGAAACATCGAAATTGTTGGAGCCGATACTCAATACTACACTTTTGGATGCCTTCGAGAATTTTCAAATAGCAAAGTGATTCACGAGAAGTATGAACAGTGACTAAGCTCGCCGTTCCATAGTCCATAGTTTATTCTTCCACTAAGTTGAAAATGGCTGGAACTTGCAGTCAGGGAAACAATGAGGATTCTATTTGTCTGATATCAATATAGACAAAACTGGGGTTATGGATTTGATATAGCTCATCACTTGGTTGGCTCAACTTGAATCAGAAAGAGTGTCGTAGTTTTGATCAGTTGAAGCAGTTCTTCAGGCATTGTGTATGTGTTGCAATGCACTGTAGCATAAAATGATACAATTGAAATGCTCATCAAGAAAAGGTTCTGTTTTGAACTTGTGAAAAAGAGTCCAAGTTAACTATTGAAAAAAAAAACTGTTGGAATCTCTCTTTCCGTTAACCAGCTGTTGCCTCCCTAAGGGGGAGGGGCAAGCTAACGACTAACGAGGTCTTACCTTTTACGTGTGATCCCTAACATGGGTTGGACGAAAGAAAGTGAAAGTCAATCGTTCGGCCTTGCCATTCGAACTATCGGTTCACACAGCGGTCGATTGAGTGTGTCGAGCAAACCACTCACGTCAATCCATCAGGCTACCGTACTACTTATCACACATATGAATTGAAATGATATTATAGAAAAAATGAATAGGAAAGTAATTATACTTCTTTATGTTTGACGCAAATTTTTCGAAAAGTAATCTGATCCTTTTGAATGTTTTCTTGTATCTTTTTCACAGCTGTCAAAAGAAAAATAAATACTGACGAGTCAGATACCTATCCAGTACGGATATCGTTCACAACCAATTTTTTGTTGCCGTTGAAAAAAATATCAAGAAATGTTTCATAAACTTTTCATATCAAAGTATGCTTTTTTACTTGGCATTATCAAACATTCAGTCAAACTCTCTGTTTTGATTTCCTGACCGTCTTATGTTTCTTTGGTTTTGTTTTTCGACAAGTTCTGTCTGAATTCGAATACACTTATTTTCAATACCAACTCTTGAGTACCTATATCAGCATATGTTTTGTCAAAAATCATAAAACAGACAGACATCTCGGTGCCTAACAAATTAGTACAAAATCTTCAGTAACAAATTGCTACAAAATTTTCATACACATGATGCAATCAAAGTCATATCTCAAGTCGAAGTGGAGTTTATTTGTACCTATACATAAAGAGTGTGGAATGTTGGCTACATTGATTGAATTAATGTGAATAAAGATAAACTTTAATTAGATTAATAATGAAATTATGATACTTTCCTGTGGTATTTTGAATATTTTCTGTTTCTGATGATCATATTCAGATGTCAACTTTAGCATTTTGAAAAAAAAAATGATTGGCTAATGCAGATGCATCAGTGTATTTGTTCTTCACATTATTTTCATACGTAGCATATAGAGTTTTAACATACTTTTTTAAATCTAAAGAAATGAACTTCAAACGTACAATATCACGAAGGGCGATGGATTATATCCGACAGGTGTCAGTGCAGGAATCTTCACAGAAAATTTCCTGCATATGCAATTGGCAATACAACTAAAAGAGTCGACCTCCAATTTTGGAACGGGCACACTTACAGACCGGTTTCGGGCTCATTAGCCAATCGTCAGTGCAAGGTAGTGGCCATCGTCGACCTAAAGTCAATGATATTCGATAATTGAAAATCGGAATTCTTTCAGAGTGTTTCATTCCTCTTCCTAAGTTGGAGCGAACAACAAAATGTCACTCCATCTAGTAGACTAGGTACTAACCAACTGCATATCAGAAATTTGTCCGATTCCTCTGAATAGGGAAGAAATCTTATTATTATTATCAATCAGTGAGCTATGCTTGAAGACTGACTGTAAACAAATCTAACGTTCCAGCCAGTCTCGGATATACCTACACAGTTGGTTGAATGGACTGACGCCTATCAGAATACAACTACTCCCATGGCTAATACCACGAAGGGTGTTGGATTATATCCGACGACCGTCATTGCAGGAATCCTCACAGAAAATTTCCTGCATATGCAATTGGCAATACAACTGAAATTCCAATTTTGGAACGGGCACACTTGCAGACCAGTTCATTTCCTTAGATTTGTTTACTACCAGTCTTCAAGCATAGCCCACTGACTGATAAGAAAGTTTTTTTCCTTATTCAGAGGAATCGGGCAAATTTCGGATATGCAGTTGGTTAGTACCTCGTCCACTAGATGAAGTGTACCCGTTCCAAAATTGAAGGTCGACTCTTTCAGTTGTATTGTCAATTGCATTTGCAGAAAATTTTCTGTGAAAATTCCTGCACTGACTCCTGTCGGATATAATCAAACGTCCTTCGTGGTATTAGCTAGGAGAGTGTCTGTTTTCTGATAGGCGTCAGACCATTCAACCTATCGTGTAGGTATATTCAAGACTGGCTTGAACGTTTGAAGTTCATTTCTTTAGATTTGTTTACTGCAAGTCTTCAAGCATAGCCCACGGACTAATAAGAAACATACTTTTTTGTCTGTTCCATAGAAAATTTGTTATGCTACATGCATTGCATGAGATACGTTTTGTTGGCAATTATGTTCAACATTGACATATAATACGTATTGCACTTTGTTAAACCTTCAATGATTCATATTGCGGATAATGTTATAAATGATAAGACATTTTATCTTTGTGGTATGTCATTCACTCCTGGTTCCTGTACTCATTTCCATCAAAACATCATTCCATAGGAAACCATTAACAATACGGTTATTTTCAAGTGTTCAATAACAATGTAGAGTTTATTTATCATCACTTTTTTTTCATCAAGAAATGAACAACCCCTTTCATAAATACAAGTTGAATGCTTTCTGCATTGAGATTAAACGAAATAATTGAAGTAGGAGACTGAGCTTTATTAAAATGACAACAACTTAATCGAAATCCACAAAGTATTCTACGAAAGTGATTCGTTCATCAGTTGAACAATTTGTCATTTTTACTCAAAACCGTTAGAGTTCTAAACAATTATATTACTAGATGTGTTTTCGACCTTTAGCGCTCCAAATCGACACATGAAATGGACATCATTTTCATGTTTGTTGATCAAAATTCACAAGTCGTGACATAAATGGGTATAGGTCAATTTTTTCTTGCATACTATTTGCATGTTCTCAATGTCAATTCCATACATTCAGTGTTACTCAAGAACTCCCATTAAAATTTTCAAAGCCTTTTGAAACAGAGTGAAACGTGATTATATATGTCACTTCTTTATTGAAGTAGAAAGTTCCATTATCAGAGTTACATCATTCCAAACAACATATATCGTGAATCTACAGGCTGACTGCAAACATTTGTCATGAAATAAATAAGTGTTGCATTCTACACAATCGATTCAATATTGTAATTTCATTAATCACTTCCACTATTTCTTCACAAAAGTTTCTAGATGATCGTCAGATATGTACATTCATTAGAAAAATATATTTTCATGATTATTTTCTGAAAAAAGTGACTATCTGTAGCCTCCTACATTCATATTTTATTTCATAAAATACATTTTTTATCATCTGCAGAATGTTATTCTGATTGATAATGGAGTCTCCTGGCCTGTGTTTAAAGTGATGTAACAGTGACATACAGTCGTGAACTACATTACCAGTTAATCTAGCTCAAACTCAAATGATTAACAGAAACCTACTCATCAGATAACTTGATGAGACATATATTTTGTCAAATATAATTTATTAACCTTTGTCTTTCCACGCCGGTAAAATTACGTGAAATTCCATGTGGGGTCCATTTGTACCCCACATGGGGTACATAATTTTTACTATAAGAAAACTGATTAACATCTTGAATTTACACAATTTTAATACATCAAAAAGTATATCGAACATAAATATAATGTTTGTCATTAAATTAAACAAAATAAAAATAAAAAATACATTCTTGAACCGATAACAAGTCAGAATATTGTTGACATTGGATGCAAATTACTTACTTGACATATTGTTCTACACACACAAAACTTTTGCATTGCTTGCAAAATTGCCGTGATTTACGATCTTTATTTCGACAACATAAATAGCAACGTCTACTTGAAGTTCTTTTATAGGCTGCTTCAATTTGCATCTTCACCGGCGCCAACTCTGGTACCACATTTTGCATATACTGCTTCAATGTCTTACTTAATCGTACTCCCTCATTATATCGCCTGATAATATTTTCTTCTACTAAAGCTTCTTCTAGATCTAGTAAAAAATAACGTCTATCGTCTTTTCCTCTAGTTGTTTCCGGGTACTTGATATCCCATAATACGTAAGTGGCCAATGGCAGTGTTTGGCCAAACACTGCCATTGGCCAACGGTTGCATATTCTTCGAGCAGAGTATTGTTTTATCATCGTATCCGTAGTATCTACTGCACCTTTTGTATTATTCTAATGCATTATAATATCTGGCTTGTTTTTTGATGTTTCATCAGCAACAGCATCATCATGATGTTTCATCAGCAACAGCATCATCATGATGTTTACTTGATAGTAGAATAACCGATTTACCTTTATTGGGAACATAAGAAACTTTTTGTAAAAGCAAACATGCTGAAATATACGGGCTTGAACGATTTCGGTAGCAAATCGTTAGGAATACATGCTTTAGGTACGCAAAGTACCACAAAGGCTTAGTCCTTTTTGTGATAGTTTTTCGGCCAGTGGTAAGCTTGTAAAAAGTTCATCTGCAGTTTTGCCTTACTCAGAGTCAAGTGATTCAATAAGGTCGAGGACAACTCTTTCACCTTGATTTTTTTCGGGTGCGTTGTTTTTTTTCCCAAGATGAACTTGTAAATTCATACTGTAAGCATTTTCGCTGTCTGCCATCGCCCAAATCTTTAGGCCATAATATAGATTCTGCCGATCTGCAAGATGCAACCTGATAAATATGTATTATTATACTTTATTATCAAATAAGATAGGTTTAGCTTTATTATTTGTTTGAAGTACTATGGTTCCTAAAAGATGGTCTGAAAAAAACAACGAAAAGGCCTCCATTTTAGTGGTGAAATTCGAACTATACGTAGTAAGACCTGCTTTTTTCTTTATTATATTTTTCACAGTTCTTCGTGTCTGAGGATAAGGTATTTTTGACTTTTTGACCAATGCATACCATCCTTAGATCTATATGATGGATTGACAGACTACGGTTGCTTGGTCTGTAATTTGCATTGGCACATTTTTATTACCGGCCTCAATGATGTCAGACAATTCCTCAATCATCTCTGGTTCCATATCACTATCTTCGATTTTAGAGTACTTACACTATAACATCATCTTCCAATTCACCGTCAGACTCTGCAGAAATAAGTCGCTCTAATTCAGCTTCAGATAATCCTTTTGGCATTTTCGAAATCGGGAAGAACCAAAAATCAAACACTATGAAACATTCGAAGTAGTACTGAACGCTACGAGAGAGAGAGAGAGAGAGGGAGAGAGAGAGCGCTTACTACGTGTAACCTTCGCATATCGGCCTATACTTGTGATGAACTGTTTGGAAGTTTTGGTGCAGTAATGAATATTACTGGAGTTTTTCCCATCTTTTAGAGAAAGAACAAACTAAACAAACTTACAATGTTATCCTTATTTATACCATAAAAAAACTCTTCTAGGTCTACCTGCGTCTTAAATTAATTTCACAATATTGCCTCATCTACTAGTCTTAAATTAATTTTACACTGTGTCCTTATGTAATAGTCAGGTACATCTAATAATTTAAATATCAGTTTAACAAGCTATATAGTATACTATTATGTATTGGTCCACCATCATTATTCATAATATTATTATGTTTACTTATTTCTACACTCTCATATGCATCTAGGTGCCTGTTGTTGTTAATTTATCTGGCTAATCTTAATGAACTGAAGTCTTTCACTTAGCACACTTAAAATATGGAAGAGCTGAAAAATGAGCAGTCGCCCATCATATTTTGCAACAAGACCATTCATAGACTTCAGTTCATTATGTAGGATTAGTCAGACAAGTTAACAACAACAGGCATCTAGATGCATATGAGAGTGTAGAAATAAGTAAACATAATAATTTTCTGAATAACAATGGTGGACCAATACCTGATAGTATAATATATAGCTTATTGAAATAATACTTCAATTAATTAGATTTACCTGAATATTACATAAGGACACATTGTAAAATGAATTGAAGACTAGTGGATAAGGCAATATTGTGAAATTAATTTAAGACACTTAAGGCGCAGGCACCTAGAAGAGGTATCTATGGTATGAATAAGGATAACATTGTGAGTATGTTTAGTTTGATCTTCCTCTAGAAAATAAATCTAGCCAACAAATAAAAAAAATGCGACTAATATTATAATGGCTACACATGAGAGTTTAAAACATCCTGACTGCGACTTCAACATCCCATTCTGCAATAGTTTTCAAGTAGTTTTCCTACAAGTGTTCCGTAATTTTTTACTTTCTTGTTTCCTAAAAACTTCGAAACAATTTTTTTGAAAGAACTCCATGCAGCTATTTCAACATCACTTAATTTTTTATCAAAGTGTTGATCACTTAGTAGTTTTCTAATCTGTGTTCCAACAAATATACCTTTCGTGAGCTTTGCATCACTTAATTTTGGAAAAATGTGTTTGAAATATTCAAACCCATCACTTTCTTTGTTTAATGCTTTTACATCATTTTTCAATACCCCCAGTTTAATGTGTAATGGAAGTAACAAAACGTTTTTGGAATTAACAAAAGGTGTGTTCTTCACGTTAGCTTGACCTGGAATATATTTATCTCTCGGAGGCCATTCTTTTACTCGATAATGGCTCTGTATTGCCCTACTATTCCAAAGGCAAAGAAAACATCAAAACAACAGAAATGATGGACCAATACCAATACCAATACCAATTTCAAGGATACCAACCCAAAAATTAACTTTTTGTGGATGTTGTGTATATCCTTCCCAAAAAATATGTGGGTTTTCGTCACTCCAATAGCAACAATTGTGTCTATTATCATCATCATTCAGAAAAAATTAACACTCAACACTAAACAAAGGATTAGAGGGTGAGTTGATGAGACATGATTTCATTAAACTCTATTCTTCTATCATAATCATCCTCGTGAAGCTCTTGAAAAATCTGCATTTTATAAGGATGAAATTTATGCATTTGCAATGCAATGTAGTCTCACGTGACATTCCCGTCTGTTCTGATACTGATCGTAAGGAATTCGTGGGTTCTGCAGCAAATGTTCCCAAAACTTCAATTTGACCTGCTTCATTGAGTACTCTGAAGTTATTTTTCTTTTCATTTATCACTGAACCAGTTTCGTGAAACTTATTCACTGAATCAAGTACATACCGGTGACTTACATTACAGTTTGGATGTCTTTCGTTAAAAAAGACATGCCGCCCTTTGTGCACACATTCTAACTTCTTCATAAATTACGATCATTTCAAATCTGTCTTGAAGATTGTAAACCATATCTACAATTTTATACATTTATTGTAGTAATCACTGAAAAGCCCGACAGGTACAATTGTATGCACATAACTACCACACCACATCGTTCAAATTTGCGAACTAATTTTTTACCTGAAAACAAACTTTTTACAGCAGAAGTAGCAAAAAGGACGGCTATCTGTACACTTTCTGCGATGAGAATTGAAAATTCAGCATTTATTAAACACAACTTTACTACTATCTACGTTTTACTAACAGACTACTTTTTGATGTAAATTAATTGGAGCCAATGGCTACTGTTACCCCTAATACAGAGTTGAAACGGTAACACCTAATTTTTTTACCAGCTCTGGTCAATTGGTCATAAAAATTATAAGGCAGGGTATCATTGGGAGCAATCAAAATGATGTGCCAAGTTACCCCCTATCCATTTATAATTCTAAGGGTAACATCTAACCCTCCTAGGGGTTGAACCACGAGGGCTACAAATAGTTCTTAAAAGTGTACCCCTTGACAATTGAGCTGGTTTTTTCAATTCCCCATATTGTTTACTGGAAGAAAGGTATTGAGGGTGGGAAGTTTCCGTATTGACACCCTTTAGAGAGTTCTATATATGAAGTGTTGATGTCTCCATGAAATCAAATCAAATGATCATTGAGGTAGAAAATGTATTCAAAACATCATCGTATCGGATTCGAGTTAGTCAAATTCATCCTCCATATTTCATCTTGAAAGGTGAACCATTAGAATATTTGATTTCATTTCAACAAATGATCTATAAATGCAAAAAGTGCCAAAATCCAAATTGAATCACACATTCGCTTGTCAGAGATTGCTAGTTTCGATCAGTAAACGAGTTCCATTACTGCGATCTGTGCTTCACTAGTTAGTGCACTCCATAGGTTCGCAAGAAAGGAGATAACTAACGTCCCTCAATCGGAATTTGCAACCTCGAATCAAGAGGAAGTTGTGAGGCAAGATGTTTTCAACATCTTATATTGAAAACATTGTTTTGTTAAAGTTTGCTTCTTGTATAATAAAGGAAACAGTACGCAAAATGACGAAAATAATCAAAATTACTATTGGAGAAGATCTGACTATTTTCCGCTATAAAACTGCGATAGTGACCAAAAATAAATATAGAAATGGAAATGTACGGACCTTTGACGGAAAGTTTCGTATTGAGGTGCACAATGAGTTCATACAAATTATTGCATATCACTTCTGTTACTACTAGGTACTACTTCACTGATTATTACCATAGAAGTCTAGTACCAACTATAAATGAGTTGATTTTAATTGTGTTTGTAAGTGGATGTCATAGAATTGAGATTTAGTTGATATTTAAATGTAACAAAGGTTATTAACAATATAACACATGCTGTGAATCTTAGCTCTCAAACATATTAGTACCTCTGAGATAATTATAATTATAAAGACATCAAATGATGCAGTTGAGTTTAACCAATTGTTTAGAATTGGATTGTGAATTCATTATCGAATATTAATAGATACACTAATGATACACTAATTGGATGGTTCTATGAATATTTTTGCTTCACATCCACAATAGCACGAAATGAACAAAAAATAAACAACAGTTCGAAGTATATTTCATGCTCATAATTCTGATCAAATAATATTTTTTCTTCATATATTAGGAAAATAATAACCACATCCCCATTGTGTATGGCTGTTTGTTATCATTTATTTTCGTTCATGACTGAAGGTTTTCAGTATCATGACTGTATAATCAGCAGAGCAGAAATATTAAATTTTTTTGTGGGGGAGTCAATTATTAATATACTTTTACGGGTTTATGAATTAGCACTACGTGTAATATAACTACCTATATCAAAAGCATGATCATATTCATTGCTATCGAATCAAAATTATTGGTTTGAAAGAGAAACTACGGACTGGTATGTACGTTGGTTGTGACTGCGATGGTTATATATTTCGGAATCTCAGCAAGTTTCGGCAGTCTCAGAAGAATAAATAAAAGAAAACGAGTCGAAATTAAATTTTCCGTCAGCTGAATCTAGATCTAGTGCAAGCTAAAGAATAACAAGGTCCAAATTTCTAACGTGAGTTTCGTAGCATGGACGTATAATTTACATTCAAATAAGTATTTAGGTGTGTTAAATCAAAAAATGCAGTGAGTTTGAAAAAATTCACAAATGAAACTACTATGAAGAAGTTGATATTGTTTGGAAGTTGAATTACTTTGTGATAACTGAAGGAAATCGATTCAAATAAACATATATAATCTTCGAATGCCTAACTTGAGTAAATATGTAAATACTACTCCCAACGATTTCATTATTTTTTCATCTGATCAATACCGTTTATTGCTGAGAAGAGTGGTGTGGTGACTGCTACCTAGGACCTTCCGAATTATTTTTTTGGTTTCAGTACATTACCAACATACTTGTTCTTCAATAAAACCGTTCAACAAATATTTTTTTCCACTCATTCTATTCTAACTAAACTAAACTAAAGTTCAACTAACTAAAGTTTTTAGTTTTTAATTTTGTTACTCAATTCTCATTTAGTGCCTAATTTAGTGCCTCAGTATTACAAGGTGATATGTGATCCGCCATTCTACAGCGGCGGATATCTTGAATTTGTATCTTTTTCGAAGTGTATTACTAGTCAAGCCCTGTTATTTGATACTCATATTGAGGTACTTGTGCAACAATAAGTAATCCAATATTTTGTAGCTGCGGCCATCTTGGATTTACAACGACAGAATTTATTGAATTATATTGTCATCAAAACTAGACATGTCTACCAGATCAATTTGTCAACAGAAAGATGGTAAAATTTCAATAACCTAATTTTACCCAACCTAAATTTGACTCTGTTAGAGCAAGCTGAATAAAATCATGTAATTAATTTTCTCTTTTATAAATCAGTCATTTGAAATTAACTGGAACTTACAGCCAAATAAACAATAGGAATTCACCCTGTCATCACTTAGTTGGCCTAACTTGAATCAAAAAGAGTGGTAGTTCTGATTAGTTGAAGCAGTTCTTTAGGCATTGTGCTTGTGATGGAATCAACATTATCATAAAATGGAAATATTGAAATGCTCATCAAGGAAAGGTTCTGCTTTGAACTTGTGAAAAAGTGTCACACTTATAAAAGAGAACAATATTATAAAAAATAAAAAATAAAAAAGTATTCCAGAATGAATGTGAACGATATCCACATTCATTTTGATGGAAACATTTATAGCCACACGTGAAACCGATTGCTGGACTGGCGACAGGTCCCCACGCTATATGATTGTGTAAGAATCAATCACCCAATGAGAAATATCTTGTTAAGCTGCCACCGGTCATGGGAATCTAAGACGTCGAATCATAAATGCGATATCGAAAGGTTTTCGGGATGATTCAATGGAGTACTTTAGGAAGGTTAACTTTGCCTTCAGTAATCTGAAGGATTCGATTGCCCTCATTCATTTCGACGACAGTTCGATTTCTAGTGAGACTCCGGAAGAGAGTTTCAAAAATTTTCGGTGTGTACTGCAGGCACTTTTTACAGCAGGTTTTTCTTTCAATATCAAGAAATTCCGTTTTCTTCGATTATCCCCGGAATAGCTTGGAAGAGAAGTCTTAGATGAAGGCATAAGAATCGAAAAAAATGGAAGGCAGGGAAAAGCTGAGGTCTTTTTCAGATTTGAAGAAAACAATTTTCCATTGCAATTCAGAGCATTGATTTTGCTTTACAGACTCTTCTTCGAGTGAAAATGGTTTCGAGAGCATCGCCTTCGTCAGAAAAGCCGTGCAAGAATCAATCACCCGATGAGAAGCTAAGACGTTGAATCATAATGGTGATATTGAAAGGCTTCTGTTTTATCGTGCTCGGATACAAAATTCGCTCATGTTCACTCGTTATATGTGATTCAGTCTATGTGAAAAGGGAATAGAAAGCAATTGTGTATAATGCAACATTTATTTATTTCTTGACAAATTTTTGGATTCACGAGATAAATTGTTTGGGATTATGTAACTCTGATAATGAAACTTTCTATTTCAATTAAGAAGTGACATATATAATCACGTTCCACTCTGTTTTGAAAGGCTTTGAACATTTTAATGGAAATTCTTGAGCAATCCTGAATGCATCGAATTAACATTGAGTACATGCAAATAATATGCAAAAAAAATTAACCTATGCTCATTCATGTCACGACTTATAAATTTTGATCAATAAAAATGAAATTGATATCCATTCCATGTATCGATTTGGAGCGGTAAAGGTCGAAAGTACATCTAGTAATATAATTGTTTAGAACTGTTTTGAGTGGAAATGATAAATTTTACGAATAAGGAACGAAGAATCACTTTCATAAAACACTTTGTGGATTTGGATGAAGTTGTTATTATTTTATTACAGCTCAGTGTTCTCCTTCGATAATTTCGTTAAATCTCAATACAGAAAGCATTCAATTCGTATTTACGAGAAGGTTTGATCATTTCTTGATGAAAAGAAAATGATGATCATCAAACTCTTCGTTGTTATTGAACGATTGAAAATAATCATATTGATAATGGTTTCCTATCGAATGATGTTCTGATGGAAATGAGTACAGGAATCAGAAGTGAATGATATACCACAAAGATGAATGTCTTCATTATTTATAACATTATCTACATCACTGTAGGTTTAACAAAGTGAAGTAAGTATTATATGTTAAAGTTAAATACAATTGCGAACAGAATGCATATAGCATGAAGAATTTCACATGGAACATACTCAAAAATTATATGAAATTTAGTTTGGCTACGTATGAAAATAACGTGAAGAACGAATACACTTATACATCTGCATTAGCTTACCATTTTGAATTTCAAAATGCTAAAATTGGCATCTGAATATGACTATCAGAAACAAAAAATATTGAAAATAACGCATTAAAATATCATGATTCTGTTCATAATCTTATTTACGATAGTTGAATCAATATAGCCAACATCCCACATTCTGTACGTTTACAATTAAACTCCACTGATAACTGATTTTGAGAGTTGACTTTGACAACATGATGTCTCTGAAAATTTGGATTAATTTGTTACTGAATATTTTGTACAAATTTGTTAATGGTTTCACATATATGTCTGTTATTTCATGATATTTGACAAAGCGAATGCTGATATGAATATTCAAGAGTTGCGACTGAAAATAAGTGTATTCGAATTTAGAGGGAGTTTGTCGAGAGACAAAACCAAACGATAATATTGAAAAAGGTATATTTTTAGGAGAAATTAATTTTTATGATGAAAAGGTTTTGGCTTTCTGCTTCTTCATCTCAATACCCAAAAATGTGGGAGTCGTTCAAAGAAAGGTGGGAAGCAATCAATTTCGAAAAAAGTAACACTATACGAAGATGTGTAGATCATGCAGAGAAGTAACTTTCAGACACAAACTGCTTTCCTCTATTAAGTTTGGCAAATATATATTTTATCATGATTGACACGAAATACTATAAACCACATTCACTTGATTTATCAAGGGGACCTTGACTTTGCTATGTTTCCACTTTATGGTTAGAACTGTTTTGTTATTTTATTTTTATGTTCGGTAAACTTTGAAATATCCTAGATAGTTTGGGAGTGATGTCCTTGATGAAGGGTAAGGTTGTGAAAATGTATTGGATTGGGGCATCACTAGTTGTATTGTCATTGATAGGATGGGTAGTTACATTGGTAGTTGAATTATTGGTTTCTCGAGATTTCGGTGTATTGAACAAAATATTGTTTATAAACCGAATAGGATAGGAATTTTCTATGAAAAGATTCGAAAGAATTTTGAGGTTTTTATTATGGAAACTTGTATCTGGGATTTTTAGCACTCTATTTTTCAGTTGTTCACATTCACCGAATGTTTGTGATACGAGTAGGTAGTTCATGTATCTACCTGAGCTGCATGGTACAGAAAACCAGGAAGCGTTCAATTGCATATTGCGTATGATGTATCCTTACGAGTAAAATATGAATCGTTTGGCCACCAAGACAGTCAAATTTGAAAAAAGTATAATTTTTCAAAATTTAAATTGATCATAGCCAAGAACACGTTCACAACAATATTTAATTTGTTAAACTTTAATTTTCACCTGATTATCAAATTGGTGGAGGATGATTCCACTTGGGATACTCTATAAGGTTCACCGCGGTTTAAATAATTCACTGATGTAAGTCATCTTACTGTTCGATAAACGTTGCTCAGTGGTGACATAAAAGATGCAGCAACGCTGTCTCATCCTATATTCTAGTAAATCCATAATTATTTTTGGGTAGGTCATAGATTGGAAGGGGGCCATAGACGATATCCATTTGTGTATATATGAACATCCTATGGAATTGACTAACAAAATAAAACGCCTACGACTTCAAATAGACTACTTTCAAACAGATACTACTTCAGCAGGCCGCACAAAATCACCCTTCAGACTAATTGATTATATCTATATCTATGTTGTGATATTCAGGAAGTCCGAAATACCTACGTTATACTAATATTCAGTTAGATTTACAGAGATCATACGAGCCCCTTAATTATTCAAGTGAATTTGTTGGGAATGGAAAATAGAATACAACTTCATTCCGCTTGTTTCATTCACAAATTACTGCAAATACAACAGCCGGTTTTTGCGTTCAAATGACGCACGATCCTTCACTTCACGAATTATTCTTCATTCATTGCGCTGTAACAATATATAATTCATTCTGTGAAACCAAAAATTTTCCATTACTGCTATTCAGAAATGAACATAAAATAAAGTTGCTCAGCCAACAGTTATCTCGATACAAACTTCCATAATTATTTCGCAGTAGTTACTATGTACTGCTATTTTTTGTAATGTCTTTCTTTCGAATGCGGTTGGTTTTAGAGATATTTTGCATTCGTTGATCATGTCAAAAAAAATTATTAGATTTATATGTAAGAGTGAATAAGTGTCATTTTTTGTGAAGGAAATCAGATTTTCTCAGCGAACTTTTTGGAAATACCCACAATCTGAAAGTTAAAAAATTGTTATATTCACCGGTACAATTTTTATTTATTTTTTTTTTCATATTATGGAAGATAAATATCCACAGCATGGTCACTGAGAAAATAATTCACAGAGCTTTGTATTCGTTTCCATACTCAATAAACTAGCTTTTGTTGGGCCTCTTTTATCTCTTATAGTACTCATATACCAAGGAAAGGGTTTTTCGTTTGTGATTTGAAAAATACCAGAAGAATATTGTTGGTGGGTTCATTAACTCTTGGTCTTTCTGTGAGAATGTTCCTATAACAATGAAATTCTGGGTTTTGAAAATTGATTCGAATTAACTCGTAACCTGAAAATAATGGAAATGGCAACAAAACTCCGAAAAAATTATAGGGTCATATAGGTTTGTTTGAAGGTGGTTGACAATGTTTTGTGGTGCATTTCATTAGTTCGGACTTCCATTGTTTAATATCACATAAATTGATTTGAATTCCCTTAAAGAATCTATTGAAAAAAATTAAAAAGATTAGCTGAAAAAATAACAATTATATTCAGTAAAAGAAAAGAAAAAAAAACTGAAATTACAATGAAATGATATACAAGTAACAATCAAAAATTGAACTATTAATACGAGAATAAAATTAAAACTTGATAACAAGGAATGAAAATTAAAAATTATCAACAAGAAATGAAAAGTAAAAGATTCCAAGCCAAGTTATCTTAAGACGTTTCATCTCCGGGTGATAAATGGACTTATTCCTTCGAGATCTGACTATTAATAGGTCATTCGAGTACTTTCACCTATCCGCTCTTTTCGCTCCATCGGTTTTAGCGGGAGCTGACCGTTTGGCGGAAGTTGGTCGTGTTCCGCTTGATTATAGGTTTCCATATGTTGCGTATCTCTACGTTAGTTTAGCTAAATGCTAAATGCTAAATGCCCATATATGTAGCTTCTTTGAACTTTCTCTTAAACCAGTGTTCCGCCCTATGAATGATCTCAGCTTGGGACCACTTGATGTTATGTTGATGAGTTCAAACATGCTCTTTTAATTCCGATTTGCTGATTTCTCTTCGCTGTGTTTTTTTTGTGCTCGGCAAAGCGGACTTTCAGTGGCCTATTAGTTTCACCGATGTATGATTCTACGCACTAGCAAGGTATCCGGTTAATGCAATTCTTGGAATCGCAGTCTGCGTTTGGTGACCAGGTTTTCGTGAGGTTGCTACGGATAGTGTTCCCAGATCTGAAGCAGGTTCTGATGTCATACTTGGACCCAATTCTTCTTATCCTTTTCGAGAATCCTCGGATGTAGGGAAGTACAAGTATTGGTTGTGGCGGCTTCTCTTTCTTGTGAGGATGCTGCCTTCTAGCCGAGTTCTGTTCGACCATCACTTTGGAATGACCATTCTGTTGAAGGTAATTTTTTATAATGCCTAGTTCTTTTTTGATACCTTCCCTTGTATACCCGAAAGCACGGTCTACTATTGTCTTAATAATTCTACTCTTAGTCGATTGATGAGGGTTGGATTCTTGATGCAGATACTGTCCCGTGTGAGTGGGGTTTCGGTATACAATTGTTTCTCATTTAGTGTCGGTCCTCTTCGAATGGGACAACATCGCCGTTTTCTGTGAGTGTGTGCAGGAGAATCCGAGGCAGCCGATTTCGCGTCGCTCACAAGAACTCGGCTTTTCACAGACTACAACTTAGCGAATTTTGCGTCGTGACTTGGGCCTGCGCCCGAATAATGTTCAACTGATCCAGGAACTGAAGATAAACGACAATAGACAACGACGAGTGTTCGCTAAATGGGTCCTGTAGCAGTTGGCAACTGACCCTAATTTTCATCTGAAAATCATCTACAGCGACGAGGCCCATTTCTGGATAAACGGCTACATTCAAACAGCACAAACAAAATTGTCAGATTTGTGACGATATCAATTCACATGAGATTCAAGAGCGTCCAATGCATTCCGAAAAAGTCACTGTGTGGTATGGATTTTGGGCTGGCGGCGTCACCTGTCTATATTTCTTTGAGAATGCTGTTGGCCAGGTCATCACTGTCAAGGGCGAGCAGTATAGTTCAATGATCACCAACTTTTTTGGCTTGAGTTGGATGATCTGGACACCAACGACATGTGTTTTCAACAGAACGGCACTACGTGCCACACAGCTCATGCCACATTAGATATTTTGCTCGAGCGATTTGAGAGCATAGTCATCTCATGTGAATATCTCATGTAATTGCGATTTGCGATTTGGCCCCTTTAAACTTTTTCTCGTGGAGTTTTCTTAAATCGTGTATGTATGCAAATAAGCCACAAACCACAGCGGTCATCAAAGCCAACATAACCTATGCCATCTGTCAAATTCAACTTGATATATACGCCGGAGTCATTGAAAATTGGACATTTTGAATGCTGGGTGAAGCCTAGGCGGACATTCGAACGATGTTACATTCCACATATGTCATCCATAAATATCTCACACACACTTTGTTTTATTCAAATGCAAAGATGGAAAGCGTTTGGTGAAAGACCCTATATTTGTGAAAATGGTGTTTTTTCATGTGGATTTTAGAACATACTATTTCAGGTTAGTAATAACCACTCACCAAGAAACAACTTCAGCTTGGAATAATATCCAGTCATAAGATAGACTCTGGTTTGAACTACGTTTTCTTATAACCTACATTCCTGATCTTTTTTTGGATGAGTGTAAAAGTTTATAGTTGCATACTGTAGATGAACTGGATCATTTTACAATTTTACAGCCTTGTAGTTAGTAGGGTGTCATTTATTTCCCATAGCAATTTCCAACAAAACGGTTTTCTCCAGGAAATATTGATTAGAACGTTACATTGAAGAGTGAACGACAGAGCTAAATGAGATGTTTTTGCATCGTTATTGTTGAAAAATAGCGTCAGGCTATCAGCATTATAGGATAATTAGTGTGAAAGTGTAATTCTCATGAACAATTTAATATAAAGTGGAAAAAACATGAGAATAAATTAACCGTTTGTTTCCAGTTTCTCTTGAAAATGACTCTGTCAATATTCATCATTGCTCTATGTCATATATATTCTCAGGACCAACAACATTGAAGCGGGAGATACTATTGATACTGTTTTGAGGTGATTTGCTCTTAGTATTTCGAGATAGGGGAGTATGCTGTTACACAACTTTGTTACCTGGTAAATATAAGAACGCAATAATTTTTGGGCTTTGAACGAGGGTGAGTTGAAGTTCCTATGAATCTGATATTCAGGTTGTGGATAACCGTCATTTCACTTTTTGTAACAGATAGAGGGTTACTTTATTAATCAGTATTTTGTGATATAAGCTTGCACTATGAAGAATCCTTCAGTTTTCCATATTGAACCATCCAACATCAAGCAGTTTAAGTGAACTCTGTACGTTTCGAAATCTGATTTTGTGAATATTTGTTAAGTTGAGATGATATGAGCTATATGCATGATTGAATAACACAAAGCTTTCATCGATCTTGAAAGAATATGTCTGTTTCTATATAATCGTATTACTTTCAATGATGAATCGCTAATTTTTATCATTTAATTAACCTCAGCTTGGGATTTAAAATGCATCTAGAATATTTACCATTTTCACTGTTTCAAGTGTTCCGTTCTTATTTCCAATAATCATGTCATTGACAATTCTACTGCCATTTCTCGACGTGAACGTAACATTTGAGTCACTTGGATTAATATCCAAATAATGGTTAGTTATAATTCGTACAAATATTTTCAAGTCACTAATAAGAGAACATCCATCAGTCACTGTAGCTGGTGGAAGACTATAATACAATTTGTATCATCTGCATATAGATGAGCCGAACAATTCTTGAGACAAGTTATTAGATTTGAAGTATACATTGTAAACAATGAAGGTTGAAGTATGTATCCCCGAGGAACTCCAGACTTCAAGATGAGGTATTGAGAATGATTTTTTTTCATTGATCCGGCCGTTACTCGATGAAGATCCATAGTAAATTCATAAACTACACCTCACGATTTGATCTCCATAAACTGGTTTTGAGAAATATATCACGATATGTTTCACTAACACAGTAACTTTATCAACAGTGATTTGAATACTCGAATTGCTTCCCACACTCAAGTTTATTTACTACAGATAACCATAATTGAGACTACCTCACACAAATTACGTAAACCCCCCCTATCTAAGTCACCTATTCAACTATGATCACCTGAAGCATATTATCTTACTTCTACATCAATGATACTAATTCTTTCTCGGTTTTTCTACGAAAACAAGTTCAATAATGGTGATCTATTCAAATCCAGTTGGCCATTCATTAGAATGTTTGAATTTTCAAGGTTATTAATTTCCATTGCTTCCAAATGATTCAGTTTCAAACCTTTATTTTCTATGTGTAAAATTTCGAACTCTTCGTTGAAGATATGATTTTCTTCTGAAAAATGATTTGAATATGTTAAATTTGTTTTCTTATTTACATAGCTCATATGATGTTCCACTTCGATTACTAAATGTTCCGCCAGTTTGACCAATATATACCTTAGGACATGTTCCACACTTTAATTCATATACTCCTGATTTCTCGAATTTCGATGATTTATGTTTATTGTTTTTACTTGAATTTCCCAACGTATTACTTGTTCTATATGCAACTTTAATATCTTGTTTCCTCAAAAATGAAGCCACTTTTTCCGTTGATTGTCCAAAATACGTCAAAGCTCTATAATTTTGAATATCTAACTTAACAATGGGAAAAACGTCTCGAATCGCTTTTGCGTAGTCTACGCAAATTTTTTGACTACACCTCTTTCTGAAACAAGGCTGAAATTGTATTCTGAGAGTAGTAATTCTTGATGTCATGATTACCATTTCTTGAGGAATACTATTGATAAGAAAGTTATTCACGGCTTCAGGATGTCGAAGTGATGAGGCAGCTCATAGTTCATCATCAGTAATATCGAAAATCATGGAAAAAGCTGTTAGTCACCAAATTCAGAAATATTTGGAATGCTTCCATAAATGAACAGATTTTCAATAGGGTTTTCGGAAGTTACTTTGGAAGATGGCAATCAACAAAAACGGAGAGTATCAAACTATTGCTCTTGATATTTTCGAGTCATTTGGCCATGTTTGTGGGTCTCCAACTCTATCAAAAATTGTTCTTCACTGTTCTTCCTCTGATACCCTCACATTCAACGATGATGTTTTTGAGAAATACCACAAATTCAATGTTTTACTCTGCTACTGACATCATAGTTTTTTTTGGGTACCCAAACATCACAAGCATCCTTGATAGCCTGAAATTTGAAAGAAGGTTAGGACCTCTTCTCTTTTCTGTAGATACTTTTTTGCGGAAAGTGTTTGATTGTTTTGATCACACCCAGAGCGAAATATATCAGAAATACACGCCATAATACATTGTTCATCGTTTGAGGTTACACATTTCGAGGTAGTTATTCCGAATAATTATATTCTACAGTGATTCAAATCCAATGCAAATAGCTACATTCATACAGGTACTGTACTTGATTACGAACTTTTCTAAATTTTTTGGGAAAAACATCTTTCGTCCGAGTCTGCAGATAAATCTACTGAAGAATATCAGAATTTCTTTAAATTTCGTTGGAAATATATCAAAGATCAATTAAATCCCCTTCGAACACCACAGAAACGACAGAGTGAAAATGTAAGAAATGAAAAACTTTCGTCGCACGTTATTTAATTACAGAACAGAAATATTGAGAATTCGAAATTTGATTACTAAGTGGGAAAAACATCTTTCGTCCGAGTCTGCAGATAAATCTACTGAAGAATATCAGAATTTCTTTAAATTTCGTTGGAAATATATCAAAGATCAATTCAGCTTGAAGCTCATATATGAATCTTTTTGAATCAGTTCATTAAATTGCCATTGCGAGAGCGACAATATAAAATTGAATATTTAAATCGCAGTAACTTTCATTCACATACAATATACAAACATTCTTGACCAATTTCCACAAAACCTTCGAAGTATGTGGAATGAGCGTAATCATTGTTCAAAATACGTGACTTGAAATTGAAGAAAAGAGGCTAAGGTTATTTTGATAACTCTTAGAGAGTATGTCGGTTTATGAGTGTTTTCGAATATTTGTTTTTTTCTTGTTTTTATGTTTTCTAGTTCCAACTTCGAATAGACATCGTAGTTTGTATTATATGATCGTTTGGAATGAACTGAGAAATATTTTTTATCCGAATTATCCTGAAATTGCGTCGATGAAATATTTTGTGAACGTCGTTTTTGATTCATTTGGAGAATTAGATGTTTCAATGAGTTATAAAATTAATATTCTTGTCATCGTGTTTTTACGACTCATCAGTTTTCACTAAATATTTATATTATGAAAACAATGAATTTCAGCACGGATATCACTCAGATTACGACCATATATATGTAATTTTTGATTAGTCAGATGTGAAATAAAAACGATTTGGTTCTACATATAAGACCATTTGATTTTTTCAAATAATATCTTCAATATACATATTCATTGAATATGTCTGTGTTTTTTCATCTCGATCGTTTTTAACTCAACTTCAATTTCTCACATAGGTACTTACAACTACTTTGAGTCCCTTATCTTTATATAGGAATAAACAAAAAAAATAAACAACAAATATCATCTTTAATAGCTAAGATTTTTTTGTTGGAAATATTCCATTTATAACGTTTTTTTATTATTCTGCAGAAGAAATAAGACTTTATCGTTGTTGTAATATATTTTATCAAATATCACAACCCCGAATGAAATTCCTATATACCATGTCTACATCATCAAGATGACAATTATATAAATATACTTTATGAGTCTCCTTTATGATCATCTCATCACGAATATAAATGTTCAGTATTTTCGATCTTTCAGTAACAATAACAAAAACTATTATTCATCAACATTTTGCAAATATCATATTTATCGGGTCAATATCTGAGTTCTGTGCATATTTTCGAATATTATTAGAATGAAAAATCCAGAATGCAACAGTTTCGAAAACTTCAAATGATTGACTGATTATGATTTTTTTATTCTAATGGGCCGGAAGACACGGCATATCGTATGACCATTACCTATAGTCCATAGGTACTATGGACTATAAGTCTATTTGTTCCTCATCTTTTCCTTTGATGAAAAACAAAATATCGACTCGAAATTTCGTTTTTCTAATGGAATTGTTGATCAATCGATATATCATCTATGGATGATATGTTTGTTACTCTACACGAATATCCAGTAATTCAATCTGCGGTACAATTGGAAAATACTGAAATTTTTTTCATTAAGTGCCAAAAATGATTCAGTTCAAAAATCGAATTGATCATCATAATGAATGAAAATCCCCTTCGAACACCACAGAAACGACAGCGTGAGAATATAAGAAATGAAAAACTTTCGTCGCACGTTATTTAATTACAGAACAGAAATATTGAGAATTCGAAATTTGATTACTAAGCCAATGTGGTATTTGTTCCTGATTACAAATCTTTGGTAGGTACATGTTTCTTACAGGTATATCAGACATATAACTACCTGTCGCTAATTTGCTGCAGCAACGTAATTACTCGGAAAACTTGGTTTTTCAGGGAATGCATTTGAAGTTTCAATATTGCCGTAATTTTTGGAACCTATAATATCAAAACAATTAAATGGAATAATTTGATCCAGAAATATCTGGCTAAGACATGGGTATGGATGAAGGGGTTGAAAATAACCACACAGTTTTTCCCAACATCAGAACTATCTACAATTTCACTTTTGACATTCTTGCTGTTGATATCAATTTTTTAGTGGTACATCAGTAGAATTCTGACGTTATTGCTGATATTAAAAAGTGTTATTAGCTAATGTTTTTCACAAATTTGTAACTGAGAAAAATGTTATGTAGTTCAAAATTCATTCGAAGTACTACTTTCAAAATCACATTCTCAATTAAAAAACAAAACAATCAATTTCCAGGAAAAAAGTATATTCGTAGTAAGTTGGTAGTCCTGATCACAAATCTGAAGAAATTTTGAGCCTATTATGCCCCCTAATATGTTTTACCGTAAAAATTGGGTGTTCCATCGCGATTGGCGGACAGTGTATATCACTTTGGCCAACCCCATTCAGGTGGTAGGTGCATTTTGAGCATTTCCATCAGTCCTGAGAGTTTCATTGTTCTACCTTGAATATTACGGAAGATACGGGGGTGTTTCCATGAGAAGTGAGATACACTTTATAAATTAGTACCATGGCCGTACTGCAATCAAATCATTCACTGTCATCAAATTGAATGAATGAATATATAAAATTTATTCTGGAAAAATCTCATTCATAACAAACGAAACAATAAAACAACTCTGATGATATGTCCAGTAGTAACCATGACGTTCCCCAACAAATAAGTATGAAGGCGGTATGAATAAATATTACTTTGAATTATACCGCCAAGAGACACACTGCACCCATCAATAGTACCGACTTGGCTTTTGCCATAGGAAGAAAATATTACATTATTTTCTGTTGGCAGTTTATATACCGTGGTAGAGGGGTTAGGCTTAGTCTTAGTGATACTCTTCAGTTTACTTCGAGAGCGTGTTCAATAGAAAGTTATACAAGCTAGTTGCTAGTTGTTCGGGAACCGTGAAGCATCCGAAACTGTCAGCAATAGATCGACAATTTTCAGAATTCTTAAGGAACTCAAGGAAAACGACTGCTTTCTGGAGCTGAAAGTATCCATTGGCAGAAAGTGTTTGGTTATCGACGAAGAAGTCAAGAATTCTATCAGAAGAACAGTACACTTTTTTACATGAGAAACGAAATACCTACATTGAATAAAGTTTTGTCAGTTATTAGTGAAAACAGTTTTTTTTCTGATATAAGAAGAATTAGATTAAGGAAAACATGATAGAGAGAGATAGAAAAATCAGAGATTGTAGAATGGAGAAAGAACTATTAGAGAGAAATACAGAAAGCTAAACACTCAGTAAATCTAATTTTTATTCGGATGAAACATGAGTCAATAAGGGTCATACCGTCTAAAAGGTTGGGCTAGACCATAAATCAGAATGTGTCTCTCAGTACAACCACACTTTTTTCTTTTTGAGAATGGCTTCAAAGTCGAAGTCGAAACGTCGAACAATGCAAAACTTTGAGTGCGGTTCAATCCGATATTCAGCTATTCAACCGCGGAAACGTATTCTATTTGTATACTTATCTGGTGTTGTTTCGAAGACTTCGTCCATCTTCAATATTGAATCTATGATCAATTTGATATTATCAGTGTGAATAAAAATAATATTAAATTGATTAACATCAGGGGATGAATTATAACTACAGATTATAATCTATTGAAAACACTTTCGCCACATCAGAACAAAAATTACGAGACCGTAATTTTTGTACTGGTGTTGAGAAAGTGTTTTCAATGGATTCATTTTACGTTCCAGTATATTCAATACATCGCCAGAACACTTAATGACACGACTATCGTCAAACTCAAACCAGTCCGTTTCGTCTTTGACCAAGGCGTAATAATGAGCAGATACAACGCCAGAACCAAAGTAAACAATAACTGCATGAAGATTCTAATAACGGTCTGCTAGATTGAAGTGTACATCTATTTCGAACCTTCGTAAGAGTTTGGTGCTTCCGTCAGAGGTTGAGTCATGTTTGAAGATCATCAGTGTTATTATACTAGATTGAGTGGTGCCTAAGCTATACTTGTTTTCTTATATAACAGTCAGTTAGTTTGGCGCATGTTTGGCAATACAGTCGATTATTACCTGTTGAAATTTCCATTCTCAGATGATTTAACAATAAGCTTTGCACGGACTAGTATCAGTCATATTAGGAAACGCTAGTTGACGTTTCAGAAATTCACACACGTTTTTGCGCTATCTCTTGAACCTTTACTACAAAGTAAGCAAGTGAGAATTTTTTTCAGCAAAACATTTACAAACACAAGACGAGATAGACTGTATGGAATCATTCAATCCAGAGCGGTTACGAGTATTGATTCTGCTATTTTTTGGCTCACGAAGAGTATCCAACAAGAACCCCAATAATTCGGGACAATCTTTTTGTTGTCCTGGGTTGGATAAAGAAATGGATAGTCTTTAAAACTCCAGCAGATNAACAAAAAGTGTGGTAATGAACATATTGTTATTCATCAACTGGTTTTAACAAACTTTTTCATAATATGTGTGATTGATGAATTGTTCACTTTATGGTAATTCATGATCATGTAAATGAAATGAATAAAAACACTTTTGTCTAAATACCACTGGTAGATTTTATTTATACGACCGGTTTCGGGTTTGACCCCAATATCAAGTATAAATTATACATGATACTTCGCTTATCATGTGATTTCTAACATTTGGCCATCCTGTATCTTCTTTGTCCTCAAAGTGTTCAATCTGTAACAAAATCAACGGTTTATAATTGCAGCCAAATAAATTCATTCTCCTCGATTTCTGCACGATTGGAATAGTTTTCCAATATTTCAGAAATCTGAATGTCACGCATAAGTAATAACAATTTCTACAGGACTGTTATCATAAACAACAGTGTTTTAGAAATTTGTCATCACCCACCATCACAACTTTACACGGATCTCGTCTTGTAACAGCGAGTGTTTTAGAAAATTATGATAAACATTTCTACCGGACTGTTCATGTACACTAAGCACACGCACAGTGTTTTAGAAATGTGTTCCCTATTTCTTGATGACTGTTTCTACGTTTCTACGGAACTCCTCTTGTAAGTGCGAGTGTTTTAGAAACTTTATATGAAAGTAAAGATTTTCATTTTGGCAGGACTGCATGTGCAGTGTTTCCAAATTTACTCACAATATGTCATCGGTTCTGGGAATAAACGGCTTCATATGTTCTGCTGCTATGATGCCTTCGTAACGTTTGCCTATTTTACATCTCTTTGATCCAAGATCATCCTTGATTTTGTACCTATCATTTCCTATAACTTCCTGCACTGTGAATGGCCCTTTGAATTTTTCTCTTAGTTTCTTACTACATCCATCACTTTCGAAATTCATTACTTTTACAAGTACTTTTGCTCCACTTGCCAACACCGCATCAAGTATTATTTCATTAAAACGCCCCACCTGACCATTTAGCTCTAGGCATAGCTATAGCCGTATGATAGTGACGTATTCCCTTTTCAGTGTAGAATTTTCGCAATTTGGAGGAAATGAAGGCTTTTCCAGCGTTCGATATCAATCGATTTGGGGATCCAAAAATGCTGATAATATTGATCAATTGCTCAAGCACCGGTTTACTTTCAGTATTAGGTACTGCCGTGACGATGGTAAACTTCGAGAATAAATCTACGATTACCAGTAAATATTTATTTCCGTCTTTGGTTTCAATAAATGATCTAACGTGGTCTATGTGTAGAGTATGGAATGGGCGTGCATATTTTACAATAGAAAATAAGAACCCTGGTTTTTTGCCTGCTTGAGCTTTATAATATTGACAATGAAGGCAAGATTTAACATATTTGGTAATAAACCTACGCATCTTGGGAAATCAATATCTATCCATAACCCTCTGTAGTGTCTTTTTAACACAGAAATGACCCATTTCTACATGCTTTGCGTGTATTACCTGCCAACGGTAATTTTTCGGAACAACCCACCGTCGACCATTTGCCTTTATTTTGAAAACTTTACCAGCTCTCAAATCATAGTTATTGAAAATGTCTTTCTCATCCTCAATTAGTTCCGACTCTAAAACTTCTCTTATTTTTCTAATTTCTGGGTCTTCATTTTGTACTTTAGCCAACCAATCTCCCTCAGAAATAAGCATCACGGATTCGACACAGTATTTCTCATTTCCACTGGGTATTGGATTTCAACTCAAAGCATCTACATGGTGCATTTGCTGTCCTGGTTTATGTTCTATTGTATGAGTGAATTCTTGAAGGCTCAAGACCCACATACTTATTCTTGCATTGATATTTTTATTTTTGAGAGTATTCTTAACAGCATTACAATCCGTACGGATCACGAATTCAATACCCAGTAGATAGTGACGGAATTTTCCTGTGCCATAGTTTGTCTGTTATAGTATGCCACTGGTTTTCCGCCAGCATCTGTGACTTCCATGAGTATTCCACTCAATCCGTCTCAACTGGCGTCAGTGTAAGTATAGTTTTCAAGTTCGGATCAACAATTATGAGCAGTGGTTTTGATGTTAGTATTTTCTTGAAATTTTCCACAGCCTGAATATGTTCATCTGCCCATCTCCATTTTTCGTCTTTTCGCAATAGTTTTAGTTAATATGTTCGACTCATCAGCAAATTTATATATGAATTTTCTGAAATAACTTATAAGGCCTGATAACTGGTGTAGTTGATGAAAATTC
Source organism: Leptinotarsa decemlineata (assembly GCF_000500325.1). Taxonomy (NCBI): domain Eukaryota; kingdom Metazoa; phylum Arthropoda; class Insecta; order Coleoptera; family Chrysomelidae; genus Leptinotarsa; species Leptinotarsa decemlineata. The sequence continues at coordinate 104,151 of NW_019290254.1, forward strand.
TTAGGTAGCGGAAACTTGTTTACAGCATCAATTTTATGCATGTCTGGAGAAACACCTTCATCTGAGATCTGATAACCTAAAAATGTAATGCTTTCCTTGAGAAAAGAGCATTTGGGCAAATTAAGAGTAACGTTGTTTTTAGATAACAACAACGTTCGCAGTTCATCTGCTTCAAATCATTGAAAGAAACTGAAAGGATATTACGGTATTGATATAGCAATTGTTGAATACATGTTTCCATATTGAAAATGATTATTTCGCTTATTTGACATATGTTTTGCCTTGCGTAAAAGAAACACAATTCATCGCCCATTCTGCAATAATTTATAATTATATTTTCTGAGAAATTTCTACTAATAATGCATTCGCAGGACTCTAAATAATCATCAATTATATAGAATTCGCTGTTAAGGCATACTCTACCAATATCCATTGAAGCTTTAACAAACTGTTGAACGTCTATACAATCTCCCAAAAATCCAGCAAGTGTGACAGGTCGAGTTGAGCTGGATGGTTTCAGGTACATGCATTCAGCAGTTTGTCTTTGTAACACCGAACAGTCACTTTCAATAAAAGCTGAAACCAGTTGATTGTTAATGGAAATATTCCGGAATAATTTATTTTTTGTTCCCGTTGAAATCAACTTGAGCTTTAATTTTTTTACGTATTTGTTCCGTTTATCATTTTTCTTTTTGAAGCAAGCAACTTCGAAATGCCCATTTCTGTTACAATATCTACACGTTTGCTCATTCACAATATTTTTGAAATTGCAATCTTTTTTCATGTGCCCAATTTTACCACAAATATGACACTCATATTTTGTCTTCGTTTGAGATTTATTTTGCGATTCACTTTGGAATTTAGTTACGGTGGAACTGCAAGAATGTGTTTCATAATTCAAAATAGACTTGCTAGTACTTGCACCATCATGCGTTCGATCTTTCAAATAATTAGCTAATGAATTTAATTTATTGATACCGATAGCTTTCACTGAGGAGAATATTGTTTCATTGCTAATTGCACCCAAAAATAGAGAAATTTTGTCTGTTTCTGAAAAGGCTGCTTTAAGTTTAATATTTTTTGAAAGGTGATCAAAATAGAAAGAATAGAGAGATTCTCTGTAGTGAGGTTTATGCTAAGCTATGTCCATAAAAAAAACGTACGTATTTCGATCAGCTTGAAATATCCCAATAACTAATTGCACCCAAAAATAGAGAAATTTTGTCTGTTTCTGAAAAGGCTGCTTTAAGTTTAATATTTTTTGCAAGGTGATCAAAATAGAAAGAATAGAGAGATTCTCCGTAGTGAGGTTTATGGTGAGCTATGCCCATAAAAAGAGCGTACGTATTTCGATCAGCTTGAAATACCCCATCAAGTAGTTTCTTCCATTTTGACCATGAAAATTTTGCCCATCCAATTTCATCTTTAATGAAATCATGGTACCAACTTTCAGCAGTACCTTTCAGTTTATTAAGTGCTTGAAATTTAATACTATTTTCATCCCAAATTTCATCCCACCCATAGCACTTAGCATGCTCGTCAATAATAGTTAACCACTCGGAAATATTTTCCTTGCTAGGGTCAAAATCTGGTATTACTTTTTCTACGACGTTACTGGTATTCCTTTCACGTAAAGAATGAAGTGCAGTACTCACCTCGAATTCAACTGATTGTTTTTCAGATAGTCTAACTCTTTTGGATCCCCTCGAATGTTTCGACTTTCTGGAGCCTCGGGATGATTTCTTTGTAGTTGTTCATCCACGACTTCTTTAGCGATTTTCTCTAGATTTGGATCCTGCTGAGGAACTCGAACTTGAACTAGTAGAGTCAGAAGAACTTGACGAAATATTGCTTCGTTTCCGTTTGTTTTTCGACATGATCACACACGTAACAATTTTACTCGATAATGCAAAAAACGTGTACGCGATTCTTAATCCCACTTCTGAGTTGGTGGAAAACTAATAATTGAAACACAATTCACTTCCCAAAAATATATATTTTTAAAACGTTCTTCATTGCAAATACTCGTATTCAGCTCAGTCCTGAAGCTGGTGGAATGTATCCAAGAACATATGTACCTAATGTAGCACTCAAACCCGATGTAGAAATTGAATATGATTTTATTATTTCCAGGTTTGGGACTTGGTCTTTTGGCGTCGGGTACATTTCTGGTCATCAACGACTACTTTACCACCAAGAAAAGTACTGCTGTTGGAATATCCATGGGTGGTACTGCCATTGGACAAATGTTGATGCCAACATTTATAGGAATGTTGTTGAAAAAGTACGGATTCAGTGGTACCACTTTCGTTCTTGGTTTCGTCAGCTATTCAGGAATTATTGGAGCCATGTTTTTCAAGGTGATTTTTTTCCTTCCAATTATAGGTATCCCTTTTTAGGTTCTTTTCATAAGGGTGATTGTATGCCAGTCAATAAGTAAAATAGCATGGTATTCAGCTCCCAATCACCTTGTTGAATATTGAAAACTTATACCGACTGTAATTTATGTATTTGTGATATAATGTCTGGAACATTTGGTGTGGTAATTGAAATTACTGGAGTTTTGTCCCAACATTGAACCGTTATTTTAACACTTTAACACGTATTTTGATCACCAAGTGATCATCTTCAAGAGGAAGATTGGAACAGTTTTAATCTTCCTCTTGAAGATGATCACTTGGTAATCGAAACACGTGTCGAGGTGTTGAAATAACGATTTGTGTTGGGATAAAAATTCAGTAGAATTGTAATTTATGTATTTCACACTTTTTTGGACCACAATTGTAATATCAAATATTTTAAACTTCTTGATCCATTCATTGGCCGACACTTAATGGAATACCATATCGGAATTGACTACTACAGTTCATTCTCTAATATTTCCGCAATAATGAAAGATCTCAGGCAATCGAAGGTGATGTGGATAATTCGCTTACCACTAATCAGGTGGAATCCTTTTGGAAGTATGTTTCCTACGTATACGTAGCCACTCAACGTAGACTCTTCTATCCTAGCGCACTTCGAAGCTTTCTGTTGAGAGCTTCGACAGCCTGAGCAAAATAATACTGAGCAATCCAATAACCTCGGGTGACGTTCAAAGAGCTTTGGTGGGTTCGATGAAGTCTGCTGTTTTACACCTCGATGGGCTAAATATTTATTGGTGGAAGAAACTATGGAACACCCAGATCTGTCTGACTACTGGAAATTTGTCAATGAATGGTAATTGAAGTTAGGAACATTACTTGAATTTCTGTTATGAAATTTTGATTTTTACGAGCATCTTGAATACATGAATACTTTCCACAGTAGAAAGGTATACCATAGTTAGTATAAATATGCCTGATGAAGCTATTATATAGTGAAACACATGTTGCAGTTTTGTAAACTGAAAAGTGAAAATCTCATAGTGAAGTGTAACTTGAATACATCCGCCTTCTCGCTTTGTATCATTTTTCTATTTCTATAGACATAAATACCTATCATTATTATTCATTGATAATATAAAATTATGGCTGGATAGCTGTACTGGCACCGATTTTCAATTATAGGAAACCGAAACCAATCTGCAAGTGTGCCCGTTCCTATAATTGAAAATCGATTCCAGCAGTTGTATCGCCAACAGAATATGCAGAAAATACTTCTGTGAAAATTCCTGCACCGAGACCTGTTTGATATACAGTGTAGATAAGTCGAGCTTTACCTTAACAAAATGTTCTTTCAGTTAATTTGATTTACAGCCAGTGTTCAAGTTTGCCCACTAATGCTCAATAAATGAAAGTGTCTTTCCTTATACAAGGAATTGGGCGAATTTTGGATATGCAGTTGGTTAGTACATTGTTTACCAGATGGAGCAATGGCAAATTTGTTGTTTATCGTTAGCTTCAGCTTGGTTAGAGAAATTAAACTCTGAAAGGAATTCGATTCTTGATTATGGAATATCATCAACTTTAGGTTGATGATGGTCACTACCTTGCACTGACGAGAGGTCAAATAGCCCGAAACCGGCCTGCAAGTGTGCCCGTTCCTATAATTGAAAATCGATTCCAGTAGTTGTATTGCCAACAGCATATGCAGGGAATATTTCAGTGAAGATTCCTGCACTGACAGCTGTTGGATATGATCCAACGCCCTTCGTGGTTTCAGCCAGGTGAATAGTTTTTTTCTGATATGTGTCAGTCCACCTACAGTGTAGGTAAGTCGAAACTGGCCTGAACAAATTTTTCTCCCAGTTAATTTGGCCCTAATTTCGTTTTGTTGGTCAATTTCATGTATGTATGAGAATATTTCATACTATTGGTAAACCTCCCCTTAAAATCTATCAAATTGACTTTTTTCTTCATTTTCTGGTTGGAGGTTTTATTGTTTCACTGTTTGGCGGCAAAAAATGTGTCTACGTTACAAACATTTTTGTCCGCCAATGAACAGTGTATATCATATCCCCAATTACTGAAAATATAAGATATATGCTATTTGTCTCTTAATAATTACAGCCAATATTCTGTTGCAAAAAATGTTCAGGGACTGGTCCAGCAGCAGAAAACGGAAACGAACTGGATAATTCTGGGGCAGGCAGTGAGAAGAGTAGAGACCTTAAAAAACAGGAAGAGGAAGTAAATCTATTGAAACAAAATGATCAGTCTCAGAAGACTAAAGAGGGAATGTTCAAACGTGGAATAGAAACCCATTACAAAGAATCTGCTGTTGAAGTAGCAAATAGTGAGTATAATATGGTTTTAAAAATATTTAATAACTCTAAGAATAATAAAACCCCGAGATAAGTATTTTGTTTTACACCTTTTGAATCCAAGCATCTTCAAGCTGGAAATCTTTCAGAACTTAATTACCCTTTAATAAAAATACTACGAACTGCTTTTAGGAAAAGCATAAATGGAGAAACGTACGAATCGTTATGATACGCAAAAAGCCTGCGAGTTATAAATTTCAATCAAAATTCAACATGCTTTATGAAAAAATTATCATACAGGCATGTTCTCTTTGGTGGTAATTCATTTGCCGAGTGAATTTCATACATTAAGGATACTTACCTGCAAGGTCGATGTTTGATTTGTGAGCTGCACGATGATTTTTGAGGAGTCAGAAATCAGAGAAATTACATTTATGATTGATTCCAACCACTGCATGGTGTAACCCTATGAAAAAGTAATTTGAAACATTTGAAAACCACATATTACTGAATTCATTTGAAGTTTTCAAAATTGTCACATTACTTCAACTCCACTCGAACAAAAAGTTTTAAAAGACCTTCCAGATCTATAATTACCGTATTGATTTGTTGATTTTCATTTGGGTGAAATATTGTGATTATTCAGGACTTTGAAAATATGGTTTAATTATTTTTTTCAATTTTTCTATTTCGATACGAAATTTTTGGCAATTTATTTTTGAATGTTGATAAGTGCTCATTCGTATCTCCATGAGTGGAACTTGTTGTTTATTTTTATCCGATAAAATTGGTTGATAGTCGACTTGGTTGATTGAAAAGAAGAGAGTTAGACAATGATTCATGATTCATATTGGAATTTGACGAATTCGAAAGTTGACGAATCCTCTGTTCCTGGACAAACCAGACTATTTCAATGGTAAAATAGGCATATACTTTTTTTGTATATCATGGTAGTTTTTGAAGGATCATCAGTTGGAAGTTTCCTTTCATCTTCACTATATGTCTCCAAAAAAATATCAAAATACTTTTTTGCGCCTTCATTTCTTTCAGTGGTAGTCAAAATCCATAACTTTGTCAAACAAGAATAATATATCTTAAATATGAAGAATGACAAAAAATATAGAAAAATCGATCGTTCAGACTAGGGTTGGAACCACCGACCAACACGGCAGTCAATTCGAGTGATTGAACAAAACTCTCACGTCGAACCGCTTGGCTACCGACCGACTCAGGATGTTGAGAATCAGTATAATTGAAACAAATAATAATTTCCTTTTCATCACTGTTCGCAAAAATTGATTCTGCCAATAATATATCAGTATTATTACGAGTTACACTGATAAATACGTGTGCCAATTTTGTTGTTGAGGTGACTTATTATTTCAGTTAAATAGTTAAAAACGGGTAAAAATGGATGATTCGACTCGCGCAGACGTAGCCAAATTTCTCCGTCAGAAAAATACCATCTTTCCTTCTCAATTATGCTTTTATTGATTAACAATAATTTCCGAATCGAAGATTTTCATAGTAACCTTGATAATTATTGAAATTGAGGCCCAGATATTTTTTTTGTTGATGCTATCAGTTGAAGAATTCAGAAAAGATCCATGTTGGAAAATTTTCAAAAATATTCTTTTTAATTCTGTCATGTAAATTTCAAAAAGTTGAAAGTGAATGAAGCAGTAAACAATTTTATTCAGAATCTCTCGATTGTTATCAATAAAAAATATATTAATGTGATTTGTTTATCTTTCATTTTCATTGTTTGACAAATTTTTATGAGATACTTCATATTTAATTCATTAAAATTCAGAAAAATCTACTATGCAAACTTATTTGTTGATAACAAATTGTTTATCAAATAAATACATTCAAAACGACATATTTTTTCAGAATACAAGAAAGCAGTGAAAATAGTGATTCCCAACTAGATTATTTGATGAATGCATATTTAGGCACAATTGTTTTCTTGAAACTTTCATCCAATCATCATTTGACTATCGTATTTTCAAAAAATTCTAATTATCTCATGAATGATGTATCAATAATAGTGTTTTCAACAATGAGAATGACAATTAGAAAAACTCATAATAACGTGGCTTTTTTTAAAGAAAACATAATACAATCGGAATATTTGAAAAAAATAGGTCATGAATGTAAATTTTCGAAATCTTCTATTCTTCATGAATAAATGGGGGATTTTTTCATAATGCATAAAAAACGCTTCAAAATAGGGAAAAAATACAGGCTTTAGGTTCGAGAATTTCAAAGGCTTCAATTTAAACTTTCGAATATTACTGAAGTTTTTTCCCAACACCAAACCGTTGGAAACGTGTTTCGATCACCAAATGATAATCTTCAAGAGGAAGATCAAACTAATCAGACTTAAAAAGTTATCCTTATTACTATTGATACCTCTTCTAGGTGCCTGCGTCTTAAATGTCTTAAATTAATTTCACAATATTGCTATCTACTAGTCTCAAATTAATTTACAATGTGTCCTTATGTAAATCTAATGATTAAAATATTATTTTAACAAGCTATATAAAATTAATATCACAAAATTGTCTTAACTCAACTAATTGTGTAACTAATCTTAATGAACTGAAGTATAGGGAATGGTTTTGTTGCAAAATATGATGCGACTGCTGATTTTTCAGGTCTTTCATGTTTTAAGTGTGCCAAGTGTTCCTTATATCTCATTTTAATAGATCTTTTCGTCTGTCCATAATATTTTGCATCGCAGTCCTTACATTTAATTTCGTAAATTCTAGACTTTTCCGAATTCCCGAATTCGTCTTTTGGATTTCCTAAAAGGCTCTGTAGTGCATGACTTGTTTCAAAAACCACCTTCATACCTAGTTCCTTGAAAATCTTTCCAAAGTTGAGTTGAAAGGAATAAACAAATTGCTGAAACACTATTATCCATACAACTGCGCGAGCCAAAACACTTGTTTTTTTACCCTTATTTTTCCGGTTGATTAAAGTTATAAAAATTGTAACTGCATGGGAGGTGAGAATTGTTTAAAAAATGTCTGCTCTCCAAACATCGGTTCCAAATTTTGAAGTGCTGCAATAGCTTCTAGAATATTCTATTATTTATATTTTTCGAACTATTTGTTAGCGCATTATGGCTTAAATCGTAAATCACTCTGTGTAAAATTATGATTCGACTGACACGTCAATCATAATTTTTAGCGATAACTGAATGAAATTATAAGAAATGGCATTTCTGAACTAGACTATTATAAAAAGTAAACTTTCTACACCTTGATACTTTCAAGAAAGACAAAAAATATTGTGGTATAATTGTGAATGAAATTTCATTAACAAGCAGTCAACTTGGCTTGTTTTACTTCTTTGAATCACTGTCTTGTAGTTATTGAACACTCTCCTTAATATTGGATACAAACTCACATTTTCTGGGAATTATGTAGTTATTCTAAAATGAAGTACTCTTTCAAGTCATTAATAGATTTATTCAATTACAGGCCAATTCAAATTGAATAAAGAAGAAGAAGAGAACCCTCTTCTGAAAAAGATCGCCAAATCCTTGGGCTTGGAACTTCTTAAAGACGGTTATTTCGTCTTCATAGTCATAGGTCTAGGATTCATTTACGTTTCTTCAACAACATATAACGCCTTTTATCCTATGTTTCTTCAAGATGAAGCGGAGCTACCGATGTTCAGGACAACGTCTTGTATGACGGCTTTGTCTGCGGCTGATGTTGCCGGAAGATTTACTATACCAGAGATCAGCAGAAGATTGAACTTGAGCAACAAAAGCAGTTTTATGCTGGGGTGTATCTTGTTATGTATTACCAGAAGTTGTGAGTAGATATATCTATTACTCCTACATTTGAATTACCCATCATGTGAGCTCACTAGAACTTGAATCTGATCACTTCAGGAATATACCTATACAGTGTCACCATCATAGTATATAATGTAGGGAAATTGTTATTTGTGATCCAAACCAGTATGAACATTTGTCATTTGCCATGAAGTCAACTATTTATTCAATGGAAAGAATAAATATGAGAATGGAAAAAATAATTTAAAAAAAATTTTGTCTCAAAAATCAAATCAAAATATACTATGAAATAATGTGTCAGTGGCATCAAGTAGGCAAGCAGAACCTCTTCTCTCTATTTATGCATATTTGTATACCACTTATTTGCATTTATAGAATTCTTCATTCTATAGATTATTCAGCACCATTCAAAATTTCTTTGTACAAGTTCATATCTTCAGAATGCAATTACCAAATGACGCATGTTTCCAAATCATGAAACACCTGAAGTTTCGATAAACCACAGAACAGGTAACTAACTACTAACTAACAGACAAATCTTGAGTTTATGCTCCCAAAAATCACGTCTATATTAGAAATAAATGATAACAGGAACTGTGAGATATTTTTGGAAGAAACAACGACCCTTTTCAGCTAAGAAATTGTGTTTTCAAAAGGTTCGTTCCAACCAGCGTCAGAAACAGTTTCTGACAGTCAGGATTCTGCGCAGTAATGTGATTGCGTTCCAACGTGAGTTTCCAACCATTAGTAAACTATCAGTTTTCTGTTCCATCCAAGATTCAAACGTGTTCGAAATCTATCAGAATGGTTTGAGGATTATCTTCTAACCATTAATCTGACGCATGCGTATTCCGTATTACTGTTTCTGTTTTATGTTCATGCAACTTTCAAACAACATAACCTGCAAAAATTGTTTTAAAATAAATTATGTATTTGCTGGCGCAGGAAAAATTAGGAATTCTTTAAGTGAACCTAAAATATGAACATCTTTAATTACACAAATTAATTATTGCGGTGACCTCCCAGTTCCATGTTGATTAGTAAATAGAATAGAGATATAAAATACATCAACCTTCTTTTACTCTCCAGAAATACACTTGATTAGATTTATTTTTAAAGGTTATGTTGAAATTCCATGCCAAACTTCAGTTGAATTATCAGCTGTTCCAAACAGAAATTTCAAATTGATCAGAAACCAATATTTACCAGACATTCGCGTTGACAACGATTTACAAACAGTTGGAAATCTGTTTGTGACACAAGGTTGGAACAAACCTAAAGCCTAAGAAATTGTGTTCTCAGTAGCTTCAATTTAAAATTTCCACCTTATGATTCAGTGGAACATTATATTCAACAATTCTGATTTGTTAACGAGTAGGGGCACTACAAAGTTAGTCGAATGTTCACACTGATAACTAATTGTAATTGCACTCCCTGAGAATACGCAAAGAAACGAAATCAAGGAATGACAACTCTGGTGACCGTGGAAGTTATTCAATGCTGCCTGAATACTGACAAACAAATGTTATTATACACAGGAGCACAATCCTCTACAAACACGAAATGTCCTTCATCACTCTGATAATTCAGATCAATATCATATCATTGGATTGGGAAAAGAGGCCCCAATACCAAAATTGTAGTGAAGGTGATGACATATTTTCTTGAGCCATTTATGGAGTCGACAGGAGAGTCACTACTTTATCTACAGGCTTGTCCTCTTCATGACAGTTGTCTAGATAAAATGCAAGTGAAATATATATATATATATATATA
>NW_019290254.1:115389-152614 GCF_000500325.1 Leptinotarsa decemlineata
ATATTGCAAAATTTATAAAGTATATACAATCTCATATTATGTGAAAGAGAAACAAACAGGTGCACATACCAAACATAAGTTATTCATGTCAAAAAAACGTTTAAAACATATATGTCAGACAACATAGGTACAAACGAACATGAGGACTAACCAAATGAAAACACATACACCACGGACACATTAAAAAAGAAAACGATATCAAGGGAGACAAACTGATTAGCAATGGACGTTTTTGTTTGCCTTAAAAAAATGTATAAACAATAGAAGGATATCAGATTACACAGGATGTTGGAAACGTATCTGTATTAAAATATTAAAGAATACGATTTAGTAAATTAAAATAAGCATTATTCAGTCCTTCTATGTCCCTTCTAGTGTTAATACTTGAAAATGTGGATCATGTCACTACCTAATAAAGATTGAATATCTAAAATCTTGGGGTTTGTAAAGTCAAAACTGTGGTTGTTTTCTATTGTGTGTTCAACAAGGGCTGTTGGATTGGCAACATTCAACTTCCTTGTATTTCCTTCATATTCAGACAACCTGTTTTTTAAGTAACGTCCCGTTTGCCCTACATGACATTGTTCACAATCCTTGCATTTAATTTTATAAACGACGTTTGATTGCATATTCATCGGAGTTTTTGTTTTTGTTTCGAAAAAAATATTTTACCTACAGTGTTAGCAGCATGAAAAATGGAGGAATGAAACTTTCTTTGTTTCTTCACCACTTTCATTTGTGACTTATATTACTGCAGTTTCGTCCTATGAGGACATTTTCAAAGTAATACAAGAAAACGGTTCATTATAGGAGTTCGAAAATGTCCTTATAGGATGAAACTGCAGTAACATTATATACAAATGAATGTAGTAAAATACATAGAAAGTTTCATTTTTCATTTTTAATCCTTAGCTCGCACAAGTTTGGACTTCTGAGGGTTGTCGTTCATAGGGGTGCGATAGTTGGTTAACGAAAAAATAGATTTGAACAGAGATTTAGATTTCCTACCACGTAGTAATGGCTATATCCATCAACTGTCTTTTATCAAAGATAACTTTGAATTCAGAAATCTGGATTCTGACAATTTCTTGAGTATTTAGGAGACTGAAGAGCTCTTCGGTCTTTCTTCAGTCTATTAGTGTTTCCTGATATTAATGATTTTTGACAGCTGTTTGGGATTTGAGTACCGGTATACGAATGTGAACTCGCCGTAGAGTCCTGACTACAGGACAGCACCCGCAGTCTACGTTTGACGGATGTTAGTCATGCTTTTTTGTGGGTATGAAAAGTGAAAAACGAAAACGATTTGATTATTTCTCTATATTCATGATTCTAGTGACTGGTATTCTTAGGCAGGTTTTGCTAACTTAAATTCCGACCACCTGTGGTTTTCTATTGCTCGTGTTCCACCTCAGGAATCTGGGATTCAATTTTTGAGATCTGGTTCTATGTGTTTCACCCCTCAATATTTGTATTCCTTCCATGAATTCATTTGTTGGTTTTAGGTCTGGTGGAACTGGAACAATTCGAATATATATTTGCAGTCTCTTTCATAGTGGGCTATTTTCGAGCTATAGCAGTTGTGAATCAGAATCTTGTGATATCGGAATATATCAGCAAAGACAAATTACCATCCGCTGTCGGCCTGAATATGGTGGTAAAAGCAGTACTTACCGGAACCGTCGGTCAATCTTTAGGTAAGTAAAAACTAAATGAACTGATATATATGTGTATATATGTGCCAGCGAAAGTATAACAAACGTGTTGACAGCGAACAAGCATATTAGGTTATTTTTTTTTATTTAATCTACAATGAAAATGATTTAAAGACAACACGAACCCCTCAAGAACGTTAGCCTGGATGATAAACAGAAGAAACCGATAGCCACTGGCAAGAAACAAAATCTTCAAGAATTTTATAAATGCATAAACAAAAAAAAATCACAGTTGGAATAAACCCCCATTTTCTGAAACGGCTTTGAAAATATTACGAGCAATAACAGCATCCAAACTCTCCGCGTATTTCGATTCCGAAGATGGGTGAGACTTCAAGGAGACTCACTTGCTGGGGGTATTCAAACATTCCAAATATTTAAATTGTTATTGATTACTATTATTAGGTAAATCCCATATTTTGACTGGGTCTTGGGGGCCTGGAGATAAATCCACCCCTGCATTATGCTGAACAATAAATTCAAAATTTTTGCGGTAAGATAGTGTTTTCGAACGACGCCAATACAGATCTTACGGGAAATGTTGACTAATGCTTGAGGTGAATAGTTGAGATTGAAATTCTCAGTGTCATATAATCTACTTCTTCTCATTATAACTTCAATTTCGAAATGACCATTTGAATCATTTTTGGGAACTCTCATTCTTTTTTGAATTTATATTCATCATTTCATCTCGGAATCTTCGGAATAGATTAGTAAGGAAAGTAAGGGGGAACGCCAAATCAAAATACTTGACAAAATTAATGATATTGTCGATTGCCAATATTATTTTTGTCATATCTTTGGAATGAGTCAATCCTGTTAATCTGTCAAATGAACACTTCGAAAATATTTTTTTACTGCGGAAGATACTCATGTAGATATGATTTGATAAATTGAATTGATTTTCTTGGACTATGGAAATGATTTTTTATGTTTCTGGAATATACCTGAGGTATTATGAATGGGAGCAATCCCTAAGAGTCTACAAGATACTTGTGCAGATAACGGGAGGGGGTTTTGATTTTCAACTGTGTCGAATATTAACAGAAAGAGAGCGAAAAGGCCTAATTTATCATATTTTTTCAAAGGCAATGTTTAACCCCCCACTTCTTTAAAAAAGGTGTGAATCTCATATCATTATGTTTTGCAGGTGTACTGAAAGATCAATTCAGTTACAGATTTTCCATACATGTTTTGGACATTATAGTTGCTACTGTTATGGTAATGTGGCTGACGGAAGCACTCATTCGACACATGAGGACGTCGAAAAAACAAAATGTGTCAACAGATAAGATAGATAAAGAAATAATATAGACTTATAATAAATGCATTTGTATTGAAATATAATAGAGATTGAAGTATCATCACTCAAGTAGAAGTGGAAAACACAGGCAGGTGTGGACCATATAGATATTACATATTATCTTAACATCAGGGGCAAAGTTAACTATTTATAAGATAATTTGTTTATTCTTTATGGAATATTGCCATTGCGTGGAAATATTTCATATTGTATTTCACGAACGATTCATTAACGATTTTTTGTGTAATGGAATATTTTTTAATAATCTAGATATGACTTACGTAGTGTTCAGTATTTGATATTCAATTGTGATATATTAGTAGAATTGAGTTTTTTGTCTTATAATTTATATATATCGTGAAATGTCTCAAATACTATTTGTTGAACGTTTTGTTGTAACGATGGATCGAGGGAGGCATGCAAGGTACATTAGCATACAGCGTGATACAGAGATATATGTAGAATGTAATATTGTGTATATTCGTAATTTAGATGTATATAAAGAGCTTGAAGTTGCAAAATGTAGTTTCTATCACCTTCTGTTGATGCTGGTTTGGTTAAAAACAGCGCATCCAGAGAGGGTGTTTTTGTTCTGGTATGAGAAAAACAACGTTTTATTTGGAATAGTAATATCCCGTGTGCGTCTTACAGAAAGAACTATTGGACAAAAAAACATCGGGTAAACTTGAACAGAGAACATTTTTTTCAACAAATTCTGATTACTGACATCGAATGTTTCAAAAAATCTCCCAAGGCCCACCTTTCCTGGGTAACTACCAATCATTGAATAGTTATTTATTTATTTATTTTACGGGATCCCTCCTATTTGAGAATAAAATTAACAATTATATAATAAAGTAATTTACTACATTACATTAACTTAAGTTATTATAAAATACATAGCATAATACTACCATGCAGTTAAGAGATTGTTTTTGAATTTGCTGAGAGATATACCAGTTACTTCCAATTTTCTTTCATTAATTAGTCGAAGTGTACAATAGGGTTATGTAAGCCATAATTTGTAGAATGAAACCGTAAGTGAAACAAATCGCTGGACCTTAGAATACTGTTTGGGACATTGAAATTAATATTTTCTAGAATTTAAGGAGCAACAATTAAGTCATTCAGTAACTTGTATATGAAAATTAGATCAAAGTTTTCCCTCCTTTTTCTCAATGGATTGTGATTAAGGATTTCTAAAATATTGCTATAATCATGGTCAATAACAGGTATACTCATACTATGAACACAAAATCTTAGGAACTTGTTTTGAACTCTTTCAAGAGTAAGATTGTGATTGTCATAAAATGGGGACCATATCATTGAGCCAAAGTACCATCATCATTTGAATAACAATAACAGGTATACTCATACTATGAGCACAAAATCTTAGGAATTTATATTGAACTCTTTCAAGAGTAAGATTGTGATTCTCATAAAATGGGGACCATATCATTGAGCCAAAGTACCATCATCATTTGAATACTCAGTTATGAAATTTTATTTTGTACTGCTTTTGAATGATTCTGAATTCCAGTAGATATGACAATGTACAACAAATTTGAATCAAAATACCAAAATGTCTAGATTATCCAAACATAAATATCGAGTCATATTCGAATACTCAGTTAATATCAGTGAGCTAGTTAGTGAACGACACCAATTTTTGTGAACTGGAATATATTCCAATATATAATAATAATAATGATAATAATGATCCCCAATGGTCACTTACCCCACGGTATGGGGCGTGGTCATTGGTTGATAATGCTGGCGCGCCCTCCCGAATCTATCGGGGCTTCGGGGGATAGGGCCTGACCAGCGCACACTACGGTGAAAATAATAATAATAATAATAAGCGAAATCCTGGTCTTGCGATTCGGAAGATTGAACGGCGTGTACACAAGATGGAGGCTAACATCACGTCGGCAAGACAACACGCGTCTCGTATCCAATGTGTGATGGATTACAGGGCGGCCAGCAGGCCTTTCACGCCCGCAGTGCGGCGAATAGCCGCCAAACTACTACGTATCTATCACACTTTGAGTCAAGGTGTGCTGCTGACCACCAAACAGCACTGCCTCGATTCAATACGAATGCTAGTGGCTGCTAATAAGTCGCTAGTGGGGCAAGCAAAAAATATCGCGGAAAACATTAGGTTCCGCGAGAAACCTTCTCGCTTATTCCAAGAGCCTCCACATGTTGTGGATAATCCGCCGACCGCGGATCAGGTAGAATCATTCTGGAAGCATATCTATGAACATCCGCAGCCACTCAACTCAGACACTTCAGCCCTAGCGCAGTTCGAAGCTTTCAACAGACATCTTCGACAGCCTGAGCTCAATGAACTGCGCAACCTGATAACCCCGGATGACGTTCGAAGGGCCCTTGTTGGTTACAAGAAATTTACTGCTCCAGGCCCAGATGGGTTGAACACTAAGGTGGAAAAAACTACCAAGTACCCACCGCCATCTGACCAGTCGAGGTTTGTCGAGGGGCGGACCGTTCTTATCCCCAAAAGCCAAGATTTGTCGATTCCTAAGTATTACAGACCGACAACATGCTTGAATTCCATGTTATAAGTTGTTTACAAGCATATTATTCACACGAATACTCACCGCAGTTGACCGAGTGTTCTAACGAATATATGAGCAGAGAGGTCCGAAGAGAGGAGTCGCTGGATGTAAAGAGAACCTGCTCATCGATAAATGTGTAACGCAGGACTCTATACAATATAAGCGAGACGTATACTCACCTCGGGGTGGAACAACGCCACTCACATGAGGTAACAGCAGTGAAAAACTCTCTCCGCGGCAAGTATCAGCACAAACTTGGACAGATCTGGTCATCGGAACTGTCGGGGAGAACGAAGTTGCTGCAACAAATATGCTTGCCGTTCCAATCTTACTTTACTCGTTTGGAGTAGTGAAATGGACTCGTGAGGAGCTGTATCAACTCGACGTAAAGACCCGAAAAATGATGCATCTCTATGGAAGTTTGCATCCCAAATCGCCCGTTCCACGGTTGTACTTCCCCCGACAACAGGGAGGCCGTGGACTTTTGAGTTTGGAGTGTCTACATGACATAATGGTACTGGATACAGCCTGTAAAGTCGTCAGGAGTTCAGATCCCCCTCCCTGCATGGTCCGTGACCATGCAGAGGCGGTCTCCAATAACATTGGAGACCTTGGCTCATCAAAGCGTCTGCATTTGCTTTTCTCAGGTCGAGTGGGCTGAAATCGGAAACTAAGGAGTTCATCATGGCTTGCCAGGATGGTGTCTCCAACACCCCAGTCTACCGCAGTCGCGTGATTGGTATAGAGGTTCCTGACACAAGGTGCAGGGCCTGCCGCGAGACGCCCGAGACCCTAATGCTATCGACATGTCCAGCATATGCAGTCTCGGCCTATATCCATCGACATAACGTGGCCCTAAGAGTGCTATATTACCATCTACGGCATTCTTACGGTATTGACGAGACACCGGTGTTGCCCTACGCTCAGGGGGATATTGAATCCGTTGTGGGGAACGAAGTGCCGAATTTTTTGGAACTATTCGTTCCCCACCCTCAGGCTCATACAAGCTAATAAGCCTGATGTAGTCCTTTTCGACCACCAGAGCAAAACGAGATTTGTCGTGGAGTTTTCAGCTCCTGGCGAGACGAATATCGTCAGAAAAGAGGAGGAGAAACGGATAAAATATCATGATTTTCTCTTCGAACTCCGCAGACTCTATCCAGATCACTCTGTCAAGATGGTTGTTCTGATTATAGGAATCCTTGGTGAAATGATGTCCTCTCTACTCTCGAATTTCAAAATCATACCGGCTTGCCGTAGTAAGGCAGAAATCTTAGCCCCACAGATACAGAAGGCTCACCGCGCTTACTCGGGGCACATGGTTCCCGGATCCAATGATCACTTACCCTACGGTGTGGGGAGTGGTCATTGGTTGATAATGCTGGCGTGCCCTCCCGAATGTATCGGGGCTTCGGGGGATAGGGCCTTGCCAGCGCATACTTCGGTAAAAAATAATAATGATAATAATTTTGTTAATTCATCAAATTCAGGATAAAGATTCGAAAATTCCATAAAAATCAGCTAATTTGTGAACAAATATGAAAAACTCATGAAAAAACGTAGTTGTGCATGGGGTTAATGATAGTATACAAAATGTGATTTCTCTCGATAAACTGGCGAGATGAATACTTCCAATAACCGTTATAGTGAAAGAACATATGCTATACTTTGACACAAAAAAGTAAAAACAAAAGTTAGTAACACAAGGTAGAGTACCGGAAAAAAATGTGAGTACTAACAATATGAGGTGAGTATGAAAAACATAAATTAAAGAACATCAAAGAGGGTATCAAAATGATGATCGATGATGATCAGAATTTTACATTAAAAACATAAATTAAAGAACATCAAAGAGGGTATCAAAATGATGATCGATGATGATCAGAATTTCACATTCGTAAAACTCTAAATATTTTTTTGTCTATGGTAAGGATGAAAAATTTCATTTTCATAAGACTGACTAAGTTGGTAATGATCATCCTCTTTTTCAGATTTTCTGGGACTTTATTAAAAAGTTTTTCGCATTTACAGATTAGTTTCATAAACTAAACCTCACGATTTGATCTCCACGAACTTTATTTGAAAAATATATATCACATGTTCCGCTAAAACAGTAGCTTCATCAAGTGATTTGAATTGATGTGTTAGCAAAACATGTTGTGATATATATTTTTCAAATAAAGTTTGTGGAGATCAAATCGTCAGGTGTAGTTTATGAAATTACTATGGATATTCATCAATTAGTAACGGCCGAATCAATCAGAAAATATATAGATTCGATTTCTCTGTCTAATAATTTTTTTGTTGCATTCAGTTTTGAATAAAATTGAGTTTTGTGTCTCGTATGATAGGTGCGAGATATCAAATTCATATGAATTATTTCTCAAAGTACAAGTTTTCTGTTGGATACCTTATTTTTTTTTGTGAATTATTTTCAAAAAATATTTTTATAAGGTGTTCAGTTTCTTTAGGTGCACATCTGAAGTCATTCCTCAGAAGTGCATGATCCTCAGATAACGCGTTTCTAGTATATGCGAAAAATATCTGAATCCGAAAAGCATGCTCCTGAGAGTATTGTCAGTGTTTTTCAAATGTTTGTCACATTTAAGGTGTTGGTTAGTCATGGTGGTGGTCATTACAGCTATGTATTCAACTTCAGAGACTCTTTGAATTTCTATGACATCATTATTGTTCAAATTAATAGAGGTGTATTTTCAGAAGATAATAATTTTTGAGGAAGAAAGGTTCTGTCTGAAATATACTTCTTTGTTAATTTTTTTACTAAAACGAAAACCTTTCTTTCCCATAAATCATCATTGTGTTCAACGAACAGGGAGTTGAAATCTGAAAGTTAACTTTTACAGCACTTCAGTTTTATCAAAGTTAGTTGTTTGTTTATGTGAGCTGAACAAATTTATGATTATCAACATCTCCCTGGGATGTAGATTTCAAAGTTTTTCAATTAAAAACTCTGAAGAACACGAACCTGTCATCCTCTGAGCTCTTTTTTCTACTTGAATCAAAGATTAGAAGTTTGTTCGAATGTATTGTAAATAAAGTCGGGCCGAGCACTGTATCGTGGGGAAATACACACAGAAATTCTATCGCATTGCTATATGTCTCAGGAATTTATACATTTGTTTTTATTTGAAAGGTAGCTTGGAAGAGTCTGAGTAGAGCCCCGGATGCCTGTCCTCTCCAAGGTATCCAGGAGCAGACTATGGTACACCGTATCGAAAGCCTTGGAGAGATCAGAAAAATGCACAGTGCTGGATCTGTCTCATCGATTGCTTTATGAATATTATTTATCAAGTGACTAATGTTGATTTTCCATTTTTGAAATCCAATTGTTTATTCGAATGTGATCTAACCGACACTTCATCATTATTTCACATATATTTCGGTTGAATTCTAAATCAGAGAAATAGGTATATAATTGATCGGTGAGGTTTTTATCACCTTTTCTATATAGAGACGTTTGAGTACCGTTGATTTAAATTCCCATTGAACGTTACCTTCCAACATGATTTAATGAGACGAATGACCAAAAGTTTGTTTGAGAATTTGTTTAAACGTTTCAGATTTAATCATATCAAAACCAGATGCTTCATTTATTTTAATATTTGAAATTATTTCAACGGGATTGGCTGACTTCAAAATAGGGACTGAAGTGGTGGATAGAGATTGCGTTTTCATACTACATTGGGAAGAATTTATTTTATTAGCCGAATTCACACTGATTTCATCATAATATTCGTTTAATTTATTTGCGAGTTCTTTGTCATTTTCTACAATTTTACCATCGTTACAACAGATTTGTTTTATTAGCTATTGATGATCATTTGGAAATATGGCTTTGATAGTTTCGCAAATGTTTCTGCTATTGATGTATTATTATTTATATCTTTTATATGATGAAAGTTTTCCATGGTTTTCATCAGAAGAGTAGGGCAATTTTTATGGTCCCCTCCAAAATCATTGAACGAAGTTAATCCGACTTCATCAACATTTTCTGTTGTTTGGTATTTTATGGTTCAACTCAATTTTGATTTGCTTCAAGTATCATCAAACGGCTGTGGATTACTCACATAATCAGCATATACCTATTACGAAAGAGGCCTTATGCTTGCGAACAAAATCGCGAAAATCCATGAGATCATATTTCGGTAAAACGCATCAACCCCCATTTGTTACGAAAAAACACCTCTGCCCATGTTGCGTCAATGCTACATACACACTATCGTTATTATAGACCAACCTTTTCTTGATCTCGTGAAACTGCACGTTGAAGCAACGCATATGCATCCGTCTCTCATCGAGGCGACCGTGGTTTTGTTTCGAGACGGAAACTTTTTTCAGATTCAGCGCATCCGTCTTTGGATTCTAGGATTCAGATGGCTTCAAACGACTTAGAATTCGCATAGCCCAACTACTGATTTCTATGATCAGGAGAAACTATTTCAAGTGTCAGGTTTTGGGTAGAAATTAATCTATATTTTCGCGTACTCCAAACGATTCGGATGAAATATTCATATTTCAGAAATCCTAGTCGTTTGATGAAGAAACAATTGCAATATTTTTGTTCGATATTGCTAAGGAAGAAATGTAACGAAACCCAAACTTTTATTTTTGATTTTCAAACTAAGCAAATAAATTCAATATGAAAACAATATAATACTGCACTACCCTCAGTATATAGGAGTTTACCTTATCACAAATTTACATCTCATCAAGGCAATGCAGAACATAAGTACCAATTGAAAGAAAAACGAAAAAAAAGTTTCAAGATCAGCTGAAATTTTTCTAATAATGTCTGGTTTTGGAGTTATACTGAAATAATTTGCCTTACTAAATCAACAAGATCTCACAACATAGGTAACTTAGCGTAGATGCATAAATATATATTTCACGGGATCTTTATTCCTTTAAATACAACTATAAAGTTATGAGATTGATTCTTCAGATTTGTTCTATTAACCCAAGCGAACGATCACTGAACATTTGTATCCAAAAATTTTTAAACCTTTCGAAAGTTCAATGAAATTCAGCTCATACATCTAGGAAACTATTTTATTCATAGGTGTAAATCACTATCATGACAATGATTTTCATTTATATGGGAATGTGCTTGTGTGTCCACACATTTTCATTTCTGCCTCTATCGATACTACTAGCGACATCTCTTGTTATTGTTATCAACATATATTAGTATTAGAGGTTTCTTCATTCGTAAGGTGTACACGTTGAGTTTGGTCGATGGTAGTTTTGAATACATTGATTGAAATAACTGCTTCGCGGGTCATTTCAAACAGTCCTAATTTCTGCTGCTAACTGAAATAATTGGGTACATACTTCCTAGTGATGAGGAGGTTGACAGTCACGATCAACCTGGAAGAAGAGTCACACGCCGAAAAATCTATTTTCGTTTCGGTCATGAAGAGTAGTATTTATCTTCATTTACTATGCTATTGATGAAACCTCTAAGTACTCTCTAGAAACATTGAATTACATGCAGTTTGTACTGCAAACAATCGTTATGTAATTGGACGCAACGCTAGACAACATAATATATAAAAGACTACTGACATGAAATGCCACTTAAATGAAACACTATTGTCTTTAATGATGTACTTGAAAGTTTCAGAACAAGACACTTGTCTTATCTTCTAGTTAGCACCTTTTTGGATAATATTACAAGACGAATTTCCAATTTTTCAATAACCTCACGCCTATATGTCACCGGAACGGAAAACTATGTTTTGAAAATATTAGTATTTTTTGTTTGGAATAAACGTTTTTCGTATTTTACTTCTCATCCCTTTTTTGTGTGAGACTCAGAAAGAAAGGATGAGGCGGGAGTTGGCCATTTTTCGCTTGATTATGGGTTTCCATATATTATTCATCAGGTTCAACATCTGAACCTGCCTCAGATCCGGAAATACTATCCGTAGCAGCCTCACGAAAACCAGGCCACCAAACGCGGACTGCGACTCCAAGAATTGCATTTACCGAATACCCTGTAAGTGCGAAAAATCCTTAATCGGTTAAACTAAGAGGCCATTGAAAGTTCGCATTACCGAGCACAAGAAACACATACAGCGAGGGGAAACCAGCAAATCAGGAGTAGCAGAGCATGTTTGGACCAATCAACATAACATCAAGTGGTCTCAAGGAAAAAATTGAAAGAATACGCATACATGATATCCAACAATGAATTCAGCCAAGCTAGCATAGAGATACGCAACATATGGAAACCCATAATCAAGCGTAAAATGGCCAAGTCTCGTTAAACCGGTGAAGCGGAAAAAGGAAAGCAGAGATAAATGAAAGTACTCGAATTACGCATAAATAGTCATCTCTCGGAGGAATTAGTCCAGTCATCACCCGAAGACGATTGTGGATACTAAAAATCGAAACGTCGTGAAGTAACTTGGCTTGGAATCTCTTGATTTTTTATTTTTTTATTTTTTGTTCACTTGTTCTATTTTTTACTTGTATTCTAATTCACTGTTATTCCATTTCAGCTTTTATTTTTTAATCGTCTTTTATTAGTTCTTTCAGGGATTTCAAATCATGTCATATAATATCAGACAATGGAAGTGCGAACTAATGACATTCATGGTCCTGTCGTTAGATAAAATTGAAACGATTCAAAAATACCCTTCAATGCTATATTTAGCGCCGAGCTGTCAACAAAAACTAAGCGAATAATTGAAAAAAAACAAGTGTATTGATGCATCTTGCTGTGGAATCATGAGTATTATGGCTACTACTTTTCAAATGGCTGAATCAAATTTCTGTTATTCGTTATACACATTCCGTAGAAAGTGAGATTAGATCATGTGGTATCACGTTACAGTTGCAACTTTTTTTTTAACGGTCTCAAAACTGTACGGAAGTCATATCCTCTCACGCATAAGACTGTATGAAATCACGCAGAAGTGGATATAGTACTCTACTGGGTGAGTAGAGGCTTCATCATTTTCTGACCTGATTACTCGTATTATTTTATTGTAGTTTCAAGGTGACCCAGCTAAAAACTGCGATTTCATTTTGGATATTACTTCTGTTAAAGTAAAATATATATCTGATCTTGTATTATTTTTGGATGAGACCATGTATAGTGTATAGTAGTTACAGCGATATGCAGATGTTTTAACCAAAGTGAATAAATTATAATTTTTTTTGCAACTCCACAGTGCTTCACGTATCACCACTGGATATTTTCAGGCTACCGTTCCAGTTTTTAAATAATTTGAATACCTTTGGTAGACATTATACTAATTTCAACTTGGAAATTTTGTACATGAATATCTCATTTATTTGCGTGATAGTTTTAAACATGACTAATTTTATAATTTTTCATGTGATCATTTTACATTTTCGAAAGTGCTACATAAGTAGTGTACATTGAATAATCTAAAAGAACAATTCGTTCCGGCCAGTCTCAACTCCCTACACTTTAGGTTGATGGACTGACACCTATCAGAAAACAACTATTCCCCTGGCTAATACCACGAAAGGCGTTGGATAATATCCAACAGGTGTCAGTGCAGGATTCTTCACTGAAGTTTCTATCGTCCAACCCGTGCTAGGAATCGCACTTTAAAAAGTAACACCTCGTTAGTCCATAGCTAACACAAGTTTTGACTTCTGAGAGTTGTTGTTCGTAGGAGGGCGACAGTTGGTGAACGAAAAAAATTTATTAAAAAAAAAAAGATTGCTAAACAGTATAGTAAGTACCTATGTGAAAGAGGTGAAAGTTCAATTACATAGAATACTGGTATCCTCAATGGCGTACATCGATGTTTTGAAATAAGGCACTTTTTGCACCAATCTGAACAATAATTTGAAACACTCATTTCTTCCATAATATCTCCACTCTATGCCACAAATGAGTTAAATCTACTTATGTCATCGATGATGGTGATGACATTCTTTCGCTTATTCAATTCAATTCCAGCCAAAAGAATTTAGTTTATTTCGAAAGGAATATATTTTTAGGGCAGATTAATTTTACGGAAAAAAATTTTCAGCTTTCTACTTCTTCCATTTCCATGTAAGTGAAATTTTACCTCTTTCGTATACTATATTGTGTAGTAATACTGTGAATTATATTCTCAATTCAATGACGGAGTACAAACTGAATAACAAAAAGTGTTTGCTTGCATAATTCAATGTTCATATGAAAGTATTTGTCACGGAAGTATTTTCCTTTTTTGTAATTCAATGTTTATATGGAAGTAGTTGTTTCTAGAGGGCTTCTTCTTTCAGTTCGTCATAAAGTTACTTCTTCGCATGATATATATTATATATTTGTCAAGAGTTTATTCAAAACTAGTGACCTGCCCCGACACCGCACAGGTGCAATGCTGATACTAAATATACATAAAAATGCGTGTGAACGCTGCTAATCATGAAGTACTATAGGTCGAAGCGCGGCTTTTGACACGCTATTTATAGGAACGTGACGCCAGCTCCTCGGACGGTACCGCCGCAACCGCTATGTCCCTGAATTTTAAATCTGTAATATCTCCCAGAATATTGATTCAAATTTCATGATTGAATGCACAATGGTACTTAATTGGATAAGAATTAATGCGGGTTGAGCCGGGGTTTGCAATGTAAGTGCCAAATGTGTTTATTCACATCACAATAGAAACTTCTGAAATTATCAGTGTTTCTCTACTATATTATGATATTCATATACACTTTTCTATTGTATCCCTCTATCTATTGAAAAACCCGCATTAAAATCCATTGCGCAGTTTTGTTGTGGAATTGGCCGCGGTGGTGGTGCGCCCGACTCACAATCGAAAGGCTGTGTATTCGATTCCCGCCTCGACCAGATATTTTTCTCGAGATAATTTATCTGGTTGTAGCTGGAATGATTCTGCAACCGTGTTAGGAATCACACGTTAATAGGTAAGACCTCGCACATCCTCGCACAAGTTTCTCAACTTTTGAGAGTTGTCGTTCGTATGGGGGCGACAGCTGATTAACGGAAAAACAGATTTTAAAACAGATTTGTTTCAAATATCTAAGTATACATAGGAACAGACAGTGATTAATTACTTTCTTTCCTTTTTTGGAAGTTTATCCCATTTTTTTATGAAGGTGGAGAAGTAGTAAACCAAAACATTTATTTCCCAAAATAAATCTTTCCTTAAAATATAGCCCTTTTAATATAAAATTATTTGGTATCTGTGGTTGGACAATTGTGGAAGTTATATGCAAATAACAATCCAGCTCGACAACATTAGACGGTCGAATTCTACTATCATTACTTCCGAAAGGAGGTGAATGTTTTCTAATTCAGAAGGAGAGTCCAGTGGTGAAAATATTGAAGAGTTGATTGATTCTAAAGTAACATAAATGGAAGCGACTTCAAATATCAGAAGAAGTGGTCGCATTAGAATTCAAATTGTAATATCTTGTTATATTTCATTCAACAATTCGTGTCTCTGCTTATAACAATTTTTTGGTATCAGATTATGACTCTTTCTTCAAAAACTGGATTTTTTCTTAGTAACTGAAATTTGCTGAATCCTCTCTTTGCGATACAGTTCTTTACCCAACTAAAAGAAACGGTGTTTCTTTACTCAATCAATTTTTTCACTTCCTTCAAACTTCTTATCGATGAGATTTTTTTGGATTGAGTTAACATACTCCTACAAGGAAAATTTTTATCATTCACACGATGTCATGTTAAGGACTGGATTATATCTTTCCAAGTTTACCAAAATCAAATACCCACGTCCAAAGTTTGAATTCAAATAACAGTGAAAAGTTATATTAAAACTGAATCCGAAGGATGAAATACATTCCAGATGATGTCCTAAAACTTTGATATTGTGAAATAAAAGTTGGTCGTCTACATTTTTCTTAGGAAGCCGTAGCACATACGCCGTTTTATTTCCGAAACGAATTTTCTTCGGATGTCAACATTTCATTTCATATTTTCTCATTTGTTTGCTTTTCGTAGTGTCGACGAGGACAAGAGTTTTTAATCTATTTTTCAACTGTTCCTCAACTCAAAATTATGGAACAATTTATTTCACTTTTAGACTATGTTTCCATAATTCGTTATATCGTCTAACATTTGCCAGGGTTAAGTAGTGCAGGATTGATGATGATCAGCAATCCCAAATAACTAAAAAAAAAAAAATATGATAGGGATATACAAAATTTCCGGCGGTCTTTTCTTATTTTATCTCATACTTGCTAATGTCAACAAATTATAAGTGAGTATTGAAAATAATAATGTGAACGAAACATATATGGTGAGTATCTGAAACTATCAAGTACTTACCACCAGCTTTCGAATGAGTCTAAAACTGATTTGTATTAGACTGATGAGGAACAATATTTTGGAAACGGATGAGGAAAAATATTTTGGAAACGGTTCATAGATTTTAGCGAGGTCTTTCTGCTGAACAAACTCGAAGCATTTTCAACCATTTTCTTCATGAGAAAACTTGCACAAATGTATCTGGGTTATTATCTAATATTCGTCTTGGTAGTAGCCAGGGCATTGATTTCTTTTGTAGGAATTCACCATATCCTACTGTGACAAGATTGATCAAAAATCAAGCGAATCAATATTCATACTGTCTGGTAACATTTAGAAAAATTCGTCATGAACATTGTAGTGATATAATAATTTCAATATGATGTCACTAAAATAACGTTGACATGCTCTTTTTGTTTTTTCCCTTTCACCTGTATTTCAATTTCCTCAGTAAAATGGACTTGGTCGTTGTCATGTTATTGTCAAAACGATCCGAAATAGGATATAATGGTACTTTCCGGTGAGATTCAGATAATTCAAATATCGATGATGATCAGTTATGGTGAGAGGTCCCGGCTATAAATTCCTTGTGTTCTGTCTTGAGTAATTATACAGAATCACCAAACTTTTAGTAATAATGACTTATTCATTCTTAACTCCGTCTCAACACAAGTTTTGTACCGCCATTCCACCCTGAGTAGATAAAAATCATAAAAAGGAGGCGAGGATGTGACTGAAGAAGTCGCTAGGAAAGTATCCGGATATGCAAATCGTTGCTTCCTTCATATTCTCATAGGTTATCAAATTTTTTTAATATTAACTCATTTATTGCAAAACCACACCAGTTTTGGTGTTCAAGTGTCACGCAAGACGCAGAAGGACGTTGTTGTTCCTCAAGGTAACTCTAGAAAATATCCTGACTAAAAATCTTGTAAGTAGCTGGTCTCATTATCCTGTGTTGATAATTTGAATTATTAATGATTGAATTCAGTCCACTGTATTTGCATTTGAATTATTTATGATGAAATTCAGTCTACTGTAACCTAACCTCACTAGATTACCTTGTTTGTTAAATAATCAGCAAAAATATCATTATCATCAACACACAACCAAACTGTGAACAACCAAAATTGAGACGCTATCTGAAACAAATGATATTATTTTAAAGAACTAATGAATTTGGTTTGAAAATGGTAGGAATAGTAGGAAAATGGTAGGTAAAGTTTTCTGTCACGTCACATTTTAGATGTCTGTCACTAAATTAAAGGTGTTGTTTCTTTCGGAAATATGCTCACACACGTCGATGAGTATTTCAAAGTGCCCTTATTTTCATACAAAAAAACATTATACAGTGTGTCTCAAATATGAGATATTACTTCATCGATAATTTTTTTACATGACAATCCTGTTTTTTAATGACTTTTATTAAAAGGTTCAACAAGTTGCACATGTCCTTTAAAAGATATTTAACAAAGATTATCTTATTCAAAAAATGAATTCAATTCAATAGTCTTCCTTCAATAAATGCTTAGATTGACAGGGATACCTGACAGTGACATTGTCATAAAAAAGTTGTCAAAAAAAAGTAAGGAGAGTAGTATCGCATTCCAATCATATTTGTACACAAAAACTGTTAGTCTTTTCACAGTTTTTTGTTCGCCATTAGTAGAATGCCGTACTTAACTGAAACACATAAGATTGAAATTCTAATGATGATTGGCTACGGAGATAGGACAAGAACACAAAATGAAGTTACCCAAGTATTCAGATTTACCTGATTTATCCTGATTTACCACCCATATCGCGAAGTACCGTAAGCAACATCGAAAAACAGTTTCGGGAAAATGGGCATTTGAGAAAAACAAATAATCATCGTCGGAGCGCGATCAGTGAAAAGGTAAAAATAAATGTTCTTTTCTTTGTCGAAGAAAATCCCCATGTCTCTATTGGGCAGATAGCTAGGGAACTCGAAATTAGCCAGTCTTCAGTGGCAAGAGTTCTTAAAGCTGAAAAATTCCATCCATATGAAATAACAATCCTCCAGAAACTCACCGAAGATGATCCAGATAGAAGACTCCAGTTTTACGAACAAATGATGGATCTACTAGACAGGAATGTTGTACAAAAAGAAAACGTTCTATTTTCTGACGAATCAACGTTTATGTTAAATGGTGTGGTAAATCGTGAAAATTGTCGTTATTGGGTAGACAGAAACCCACNAGTTGCCAGAAAATTGGAAATGTTTGGGCAAGGATTGTTGTTGATCGAGTTATAGGACCGATTTTCTTCCAAGAAAATCTTACTGGAGCAAAATATTTAGAATTCTTGCAGGAGGACCTAGTTCCGAATTTGACTATTTTGTTCCCTTGTCCTATAGAAGCTGACGTTACGAATAAAAACATCTGGTTTCAACAGGACGGCGCGCCGCCTCATTTTGCAAGACCTGTCCGTGAGTACCTACCTGAATGATGTATTTCCAGGCAGATGGATTAGTAGAAGAGGACCCTATGAATGGCCACCTAGGTCTCCAGATTTAACACCTTTGGAGTTTTTCTTATGGGGTTACTTGAAGAGCAAAGTTTTTAAGTTTAAATGGACAACATTTTGAACACTTGTTGAAGAAAGACTATTGAATTGAATTCATTTTTTGAACTAGATAATGTTTGTTAAATATCTTTTAAAGGACAAGGAGTAAAGAATTGAAATTTGCAGGCATATGCAACTTGTTGAACCCTTTGATAAAAGTCATTAAATAAATAGAACTGTTCTTTAAAAAAAATTATCGATGACGTCATATCTCATATTTGAGGCACACTGTATAATTTTTTTTGCATTGGAATGAAGGCAATTTAAAATACTAATCGACCTGTCCGAGCATATTCCCGAAAGAAACAGCACCTTTGATTTTTTGCAGTTTTAATTCGAAAATTCCGATTTTTCAATCGAAAATGCGTAGGTGGAAAAATAAATTTGGCTGTCCTTGTTCATCTTTCACTGCCTGAACCACTGTGCATGCTGTTTTCGGCGAGTGCTTTGGCTTGGGATGTGGGGGTTGAGCAAACCGGCCATCGGATGCCTGCTTCCACGTAGCCCCGCAGGATACGGGAATGACAGAATCACTTGTGGTTCTGTTATGGCATCTCAACGATTGCTTAATCCTAAGGTGTGTGTATCCGTGCCGAGAGGATGAATGACACTGAGCCTATCAGCTGTCTCTACGGAACCTTCGAGATACCGGCCGCCCTCTCGTCGTAGCATCGCCTTGTCACGATAATACGAGGCTCTGCCGTGATTGACCTTCTTTCTCTAGCTACTCGTGGGACTTTTATGGACAGAGTAAACTTAAAAATTCTTTCTGACACTTCCAAAGTAACTTTACAGTCTTTACATTTTGAATGATTAAAATATTTCTTGATCAAATAACCTGCAAAATGAACAACGGATTGTTTTTCTAATGTGGCATCATAATTCGAATGGACTACAGGACAATTCGAAGAACTGCTGGATAAATCAGTTTCTAAGGATGACGATTGTTCTTCAACAACAAAAGTATTTTTTCAGATTCATTCTGATCAATAAATTTAAGAACTAGCTACGTCTCTGCCTACATAGACATACATAGATTACCTGTTGATGGAACATCTGCATCCAATGCCAAATTTATAGAATTAGTTTGTCGCCATCTATTATTGGGAATAACCGATTGCCACAGTCAAGAAATTGGTCGATTCAAGCTACGACATACAGTTATAATAGACATGGCGAGGACATGAACTTCCCAGGGGCATCTATCAACAATCCTCACAAAATAAGTAGCAAAGTCGCGACTGATAATGAGTTTATTACCGTTATTACCGAGTATTACCTGAAATATGCTCTGAATTTCATCGTTCAGTTTGTTACCTTGAATGGAACTGTTAACGCCAAAAACCTCACTGGCCGTACGCCTATGGCACTTTATACCTGCCATGCAACCCGACACATAGCCACCAGTGAAAAAAGAAGAAAAAACAGTCAGTGTGTTGTGTCGCATGATATGAAAAACAGTTGAAAACTCGATTTGTCTATTAGATGTATTATCCAGAAATCTTGTACAAATTCAATTATACGTTTCTATAAAAACCACACAATCTACAGTCCACAACATTTGGTCCTTCGAGCCGGATGTGTATGTGAAAAGTATCTATTAGTGGTTGAATTGGCCGAGAAAGTTAACAGTTGATAAATTGTGCAAGTATATTCTTTGACCGCTATCGCGAGAAGTTTAGTATCTAAAACATTTGACGACATAGTTTCTCAGAGATCCGTAGCAAGTAACAATCCAGATAACAATATTATTGGTAGTCAAGCTAGTGTTGCGGTAAAATTACCCATTATATCTCTACCCAATTTTAGTGGCGACTACGACACATGGTCAGAGTTTCGTGACACATTCGAAAGTTTGATTAACGGAAATAATGCTATAGGAGAAATTGAAAAATTTCATTATTTGAGAGCGTCTCCACAGGGAGGTGCCGCTGAAGTCGTGAATACACTTGAATTTTCTAGCGATAATTATACTTTAGCTTGGAATGCTTTATGTGAGAGGTATAACAATATGCGTTTGTTAGTCCAAAACCACGTTAAGCCGTTATTTTCCTTGTAATGTATTAGAAAAGAATTTTCCGCGGAAATCAGGAATTTAATTGATAGGGTTTCGAAAAATCTCAGCGCTCTATCGAAACTCAAACAACCCACTGATCACTGGGATACCTTAATTATTCATTTGGTTGTAGACAAAATTGGATAATGTAACGGCTCGGGAATGGGAGCAACATAAATGCGCGAGGAAACTTCCCACATGGTCAGATTTTAAAAAAATCCTAAAGGGTCGCGCGGATTTGTTAGAAACTTTAGAGAAAAACCGGGAGCTTGATCTTAAGCACACTCATTCTCTAAATCAAAAAGGCGGTGTTGTTGGGCCATTTAAACAAAGGGGTTCACAAAATGTAAAGGGACTACTTGCAAGCAATGTTCGGTGCGCGCTGTGTGGAAGGGAACACATACTTTCAAACTGTGAGGAATTTCTAAATCTTACGGTAGAAGATCGATGGAAGAAAATAAAAGGTTTGAAATTGTGTCTCAATTGCTTCAAAGGAGGACATTATAGTAAATATTGCAGATCTGGAACTTGTAAAAAATGCAACAAAAATCACAATAGTTTATTACATAAAGATACATCAGATTCAGAATATGCAAATGTAACACAAACATCTTTGGCTGCTTTAAATTCGGAAAATTATGTTCTGTTGTCGACAGCTTACATAAGAGTTTTCGACACACAACGAAAAGTATGCACTTTGCTTTTCTCCTTTTTTTGTAACTAAACGCAAAAATGCTCGGACAAGTCAATTTTGCTTTTGAGGGGGACACATTTTAGATGTATTTTTCTACCTGTCCCTGCAACCCCTTAGCTAGGGTGAGTAACAACCCTAGATAGAGGGAAACGCCCATGTAGTTAGAGCAATTTTGGATTCCGGTTCGCAGTCAAGTTTTGTGGCTACAGAATTATTTGAAAAACTTAGGGTGAGAAAGGAAAAAATTAATATTTGTGTGTCAGGTTTGAGTCAAAATCCATTGAATATCACTCACAAATGTGATTTACAAATTTTTTCCATTCAGAATAATTTGAATCAAATATATTCTGCTTGATTATCCCGGAAATAACAGGGCATGTTCCAGGTATTAAAATTGACACTACCGAAATAAACAATCCAAAAAATATCGTATTAGCAGATCCGACATACTATAGCCAGACAAAATAGACATTTAAATTGGCGCGGACTTATTTTACAGTCTGCTATGTAATGGTCAAATTAGCCTGGGAGCTAAAGGCCCAATATTGCAAAAAACTCGGGTAGGTCGGATAATTTCTGGTCCACTCAGTTGTAATATACGGAAAAATACTCTGAAGTGTAATTTTAGTAATATTGACATTCAGCAATAACTGGCTCGGTTTTGGGAAATCGAGGAATGTCCAATTGGTAAGCCTTTGTCAAAGGAAGAAAGGACTTGTGAACACCAATTCCAACAAAATGTGAAGCGATTAGAAAACGGGAGATTCATGGTGTCACTACCTTTAAAAAATTCTATTGAAAAGCTGGGGGAATCCTTTGATCAAGCTCAAAGACGATTTTTTGCATTGAAAAGCAAATTATCGAAAAATCGAGAATACAAGAAAATGTACCGTCAGGTTTTAGTAGAACCGAATCAAAGATCGTTACAACGAATACTGTGGAGGGGAATCATGCCTAGTAATTTACGCGATTCGGAGATGCGGTGGCACGGGCCAAAATGGCTATATGAGTATGAAGAATTCTGGCCAATTAATGGAACAATTGAAGAAGATTTACCTGAGTTACGTACAAAGGTCAATGTAAATTTCATGTCAACAAATGCAACCTCATCATTTCTATTCGAGCTCTATTCAGATTTGGCAAAACTGAAACGAATTACTGTTTACATTTTAAGGTTCAAAACCAAGTGTAGGGGGTCATTGTCCGTATCTGAACTCAATGAAGCCTAAAAATGTCTATTAAAAATTTCTCAAAAAACGAACGATTCCAGATTGAAAAACAAATTGGGGCGTAGAGTAAAATTTTGAGTTTAAACCCATTCATGGATCTCCAAGGCACAATTTGCGCTGGTAGATGCTTAGAATATTCTAACTTCGGATATGCAAAAAAGCATTCAATTCTGATCTCTTCAAAACATCTTTTGATAAAACTTATCTTTCGTTATGAACACAAACGGTTAATGCATGCTGGTTCGCAACATCTATTAGCCTCGATAAGAGAAAGGTTTTGGCCAACACAAGGGCGCAACATTGCTAGGGCTACGATACGTCAGTGCGTGAAATGTTTTAGGTTCAATGCTCCCATTGTGGGAAATTATCGTTTGGAACCAGGGCAAGTGTTTGGGAGTGGACCACGCTGGTCCACTTCCAAACACGCTATGTGAGCGTATTCGTTTGTTTTGCGATTAAAGCGGTCCACCTCGAATTAGTAAGTGACTTAACTTCCGAAGCTTTTATACTTACTTTGAGAAGATTTGTTGCACGTCGAGGTAAGCCTCGACATATTTATTCGGACAATGGTACATGTTTCGTAGGAGCCACTAGGGAGTTGAAGGAAGTGGGAAGTTATTTATTGAAAAATAAAGATTTTTTTTCACGAGTTATATGTACGCGAGAATATTCAATGGCATTTCATCCCAGCTAACTCTCCACACTTCGGTGGCCTCTGGGAGGCTGGAGTGAAGTCCACGAAAAATCATTTGAAGCGGGTTGCAGGTAATGCACATTTAACATTTGAGCAGTTTTATTCCTTGCTAGTTCAAATTGAGTCCGTACTAAATTCACGTCCCCTCTATCCATTATCATCCGATCCCAATGATTTGAATCCTATAACACCTGCCCATTTTCTGATTGGAAAATCCTTGACTGACGTTCCTGATTTGATCTAGAGATATGTTCCGGAAAATCGACTTCAACAGCTCCAACAGAAAGTCCAACAGCTCAGGCAGCACTTTTGGGATCCCTGGAGCAAGGAGTACGTTGCAGAACTTCAGCACCGCGTCAAATGGCGAAACCACACAATCTCAGTCCACTTACTACCCAACAAACCTTTTTCCAATAACAAATATCGCGGATACTGAAATAATTAAATTGTATTCTCGATACTAAATGAATGATAATTTTCTCATTAATTTCATTCTATCATCTCTTCATATAACAAATAATAACATCGTCTCTGTTTATGTTCAATAAAACTTTCAAATTGTGAACGAACGAACGAATTCTAAAATGAACAAGCCATCGATTTAGCTTGAGGCCGACCGAGTGGAAACGAACGATAAATTCTTTGTTTTCAACAGTAAAAAATTTTGAAATGACAACTCTGCGAACAGAAGCAAAAGAGATGATTACGATACCACTGATACCTACTGAGTCACCCTCCGAACGTACTTTCCTATCTTGGTATGCCAATGACATCTTTTCTTGAAAACACAGCCTACTTCCTACTTCCCCTAGCTTGTATCGTTCTCTCGTTATTTATGCGAGTTTCAGTGGCGTAGGAAACTTACTTAAGTGGCTTTCATGTACCTATTAATTATATCTCACTCGAGATTCCCAGCAATTTATAGTTCGCCTCACTGCGGTATAATACTAGGCTCTGCTGGGTTCCAGTAGCAGCTTTAAGAAAAAACGAGGTGATTTAGTAAGGCACTCACTATGATATCATGGAAATATTATTGTGAAACTACCGCAAAACTTCGATAATATGAGGGAAATTAATTGAAATCATGTCATGTTGGGGAGAGTCTATGCATTTTTCTGCTTGAAGAACAGTAGTATTTTTCTGTTGTGAAATATTCTTTATTCTTTATTTCATACACTATTCTACAGGATGAACCCAATTACAGAATAGGGAGAAACAGTGGCATTTACAAATATAAACTTACATAATATAATTTGTGAATCTATATAAAACAAAAGAAAAACAGAACTGTCACTTAGCTAAGAAATGTCTTTTGCTTTGTATAATCTGGCAGTTGAATATATCTAGAATATGACTAACAGAATTAGAGGTATCGCACATTGTATATATTGGAGATTTTTTCATATCTGTACAGGATATGATAAAATGTGACACTATTCCTAGATGACCGTCTAGAAATAAAAAAATTCAACGTATGTAACAATTGAGAGCAGGTAATGATACTGTTTATGATCTTAAACGAAAGAAATGAAAAATATTTACGACTCACCTCGAGACTACAAAAATTACTTCAAGCAATTCATAATAGAATATTCTTACAGTAGGATACGTGCCTTCAAGTTCAAAAGTCATATATTTCAGGAAGCGCCTCTGTAGGGATTTTAATTGATTTATGTTAACCTGATAGTAGGGACTCCACACAACAGATGCATATTTCAGCCTACATCGAACAAAAGTGAAATAAAGTAATTTCAATGTTGAAGCTTCTTCGGAGTCTTTTGTGATTCTAACTAAGAATCCATACATGCGATAAGCAGCTGTCAGAGTAGTGTCAATATGTTTATTGAAAGATAGTTCAGTGAGTGTGTCAGGACGCTCCAGAACTTGATTGTTTGTGACGTAGTTGTGTAATGTCAAATTAGTTTTCAGTGAGTAAGACATTACATTTCATTTAGATATGTTGAGAGATAGATTATTCTTCAGGGCGAGACGTTCGCAATCATTTTTTCTCAGAAAGTTTGCCGAAACTCTCTGCTCTCCGTTGTCAACAATCATGTCAGTCTCTTTTGCAAAATCTCGCATCCCACGGGCTTGAAAGAAAGCATCTGTGACCGCTATTTTCAAAAATGGCGACAAATTCAATCCAATTAACTACAGGCCCATCAGTCTTTTATCCGTACCTTACAAAGTAATGGAATCCATCATTGTAGAAGATATGTCAGAATTTTTAACAAAAAACGCAATCATATCACCAGAACAACATGGTTTCGTCAAAGGTAGATCAACCACCAGCAATCTACTACAGTGCATGAATGATTGGACGAGAGCTTATGATAGGAAAATACCGACAGATATCGTTTATCTTGACTTTGCCAAGGCTTTCGACAGGGTCCCAGTGAGGAGGCTAATGAACAAACTTGACACACACGGTATTCGAGGGCAACTAATCCTATGGATTGAAAATTACATTACAGATATAACTTTCACGGTCAAAGTGGGTCTCTCTTTTTCTTCGCACAGACAAGTCACAAGTGGAGTTCCCCAGGGATTTGTTCTTGGCCCGCTCCTCTTCGTTGTTTATGCAAGTGATCTTGCTCTCCACATAAAGTCCAGCAAGTCGTTTTATGCCGATTATACTAAGCTGTATGGAATTGCCTTAGTCGAACATTATTCCCTTCAAGAAGACCTCAACTCGATTAGTCAGTGGTGCGAGAATTGGCTTCTACCTCTTAAAGTCGACAAATGCGTCGTACTTCATCAAGGAAAGAACAATCCACTCCATACGTACACAATAAGCGGTCAATCGTTACGTACAGTGTCCTCACATGTAGACTTGGGAGTGACTATTAATACTGACTTAACTTAGTCCAAAAATATAATATCCACATGCAAACGCGCAAACACACTGATTTATCTCATCCGCAAAACGTTCCTCCATCTTTCATATTCAAGCTCCATAAAACTCTACAAAACCTACGTTCGTCCAATCATGGAATATGCAGGTCCAGTGTGGTGTCCATCAATCTCAGCTCCCATATCATTAATGTACATATTGAACAGTAGGGGTCATATGTTGATCCTTGTGGTACACCAGATGTGGCTAAATATTCGACAGATTTGAGGCCATTGAGTTGGACGTACTGCTTACGGTTGTAAGAATACGATTTGAAGGGAGCAATTAAGTCATGAGATAACCCAAAATTCGAAAGCTTGTTGAGCAGGATACTATGGTCAAGTCCGTCACATTGAGTGATTGTAACAAGATTGGTGATGGTTGAACGTCCTTTCATGAAACTGTGAGGATTGGGGCTAATAATGTTGCAAACATGATAGTAGATTGTCTTCTCAAGAAGCATATCAAACACTTTAAAAAAGTTGCATATTATAGGGTATGATAAACATCTTCAATAGTAAAGTTTTTAATTACTTGGCTGGGAATATCACTACTGTTGTTCGCATAGTCACTTGATGACTTGATGTTGACACTATATAAGAACCACTCAAGAAATCTGCTAAACAGCTTTGAAGACAAGAAATATGCTGCATATTGCTTGGATGTCCAAAGGTCCAGCACAATCAACTCAACAAAACCAAGCAATCATCAAAACATATCATGATATGAGAATCTCTCAATTATAAAAATTTATACTATTGCCGCATATCGCAGAAACTTCTGATGATCTATGAGGCACCTATTCTGGATATTACACATTCGACAATCCTGACTTTTTTGTCAATTTTCATTTCGAAATTTCATCTATTTAATGAATATTAAAATCTTCTGAACAAAAACCTAATTGGAAGAAAATCTCATCAGTTAGAAAAAATAGACAATCACCGAGTTAGATTCTGAATGAGATTAGATAATTTTCAAGTGCCTTACTGTTGCTCCAGAGTAATTGCTGAATTTTACACCATTGTATGTATAATGAAAGAAACAGCAATTAACGTCTTCAGGATTCATCAGACAGCTAACATACTAGCAGGCATTCTGAA
This sequence comes from Leptinotarsa decemlineata, assembly GCF_000500325.1. Taxonomy (NCBI): domain Eukaryota; kingdom Metazoa; phylum Arthropoda; class Insecta; order Coleoptera; family Chrysomelidae; genus Leptinotarsa; species Leptinotarsa decemlineata. The sequence goes on from NW_019290254.1 coordinate 142,533, forward strand.
TAGAAATTTGAAGATTTGGTACACTATTCCACTGGTTGTCGAATTCAACATACGGCATTCCTTCTGAGTACTAATTGGGGATCAATTTTGAAGTTGATATGAAAAGTACCATGAAAAACCTCTTAGAATGATTTCCGTCTACTCACAAGAAATTGTTAAAGTCATACAACACCTTGAAACAGGTAGCAATGGAAGATGTGCAATCATATACTTGGAAATATAAACTAACGAGGAACTGTAAAACCTAACTGACAGAGACATCATGAATTGGTGATAGAGAGTGGAAAGATAATCCTTTCGCTGATCAGGAACTTATGTGGACCCGAGAAAAACCACATGAAAGATGAAATTTGAATGTGGAATTTTCGGTGATTTATCTGTAGAATAGACGAAATGAAATGTTACCAGAATAAAGTGCCAAGATAAAAACGCAAAAAAGTGAAAATGTTTGAGATGGAGAAATTATGTTCAAAATAGGTTAAAGTGCCATGAGAACAACACCAAACTCGGTAATGGAATTAATTACCGGTCTGATCCTCTGGACCTGTACGTTAAGGAGGTTGCGTTAATGGCCATGTTACGGTTGCGCACGGCTGCTGTAAACCTCGAAGTAGGAATGGATCAATTAAGGCTGAGCCTTAGACAAGAAGTACATACTGTGCAGGCTCTGCTTCAGGCAGCTAGTGATGCAATTGATCCTAGGTTTGTGTTAAATAAACAAATGAAACAAAACATAGAGTCAGATGCTCCAAATCAACACGAGTATACAGCCGGCTCAAAAACCAAAGAAGGCTCAGGTTGTGGATATTACTTCCGATCACCAAGCCTAAAGAAGCGAGGAATGGGAAAAAATACCAGCGTGGTTCAAACAGAACTGGCTGGTAACTTAGTCGCCACAAAAGATATAACCAGAAAAATATTTTCTGGCAAAAACATAAAAATCTGCACTAATAGTAGACACGCTCTATTTGCCTTGATCAGACAACGTGTTACTTCAGGGCTAGTACTAGAGTGCTACCAAGATTTAGCCAAAGCCTTGGTAGATAATAACATCATCCTGAGGTTGGTAAAAGGGCATGACAGGAGTAAAGGTAATCTCATTACCGACTCTTTAGCCAAGGAAGCGGCTAGACTAAGAATTTTAGGACCCAGTGACACCTACGGCCTGATGACTTCGACAATTGCGGAACTAGCCAAACGTCACACACATGCTCAATCCCTAAAGAGATGGGATGGAATCAAAGGATGCAGTCTTGCCATGATCACCATGGGCGACCCTGGGAAGCTGGCGCCGAAAAAATATCTGGCGATGACCAGGAGAAACCTACGCTTAACAGTAGGATTTCTGACTGGCCACTGTCAACTAAGGAAACACCTCCATATTATGGGGCTAGTGGACACACCTCTATGCAGGATGTGTGAAGAAGAAGATGAAATTGTCAGGCATGTCTTATGCGAGTGTCCTGAGTTATCGTCAATAAGAGAGTGTGTGTTGGGCGAGTCATGACCTACACCTGCCCATATGAAGGAGATGAAATGGAAATTCTCACAGGTTTGAGTTCTTCAAAGACGTAAAGATAATGCCTTCGATATCAAGAAAATGATCCCCGGAAACTGAAACAGTGATAAAGTTAACATCACATCACATAATACACTGATCGGGGTTTAGGTTTACTGCTTTATTTCATCGGTAGTTGATGTAGCAGCGTTCCCATTGGTTGGTTAATTGGTCTGATTCGTGTATTATTGAGTATAAGTAGCCAAAATCTCCATCTCACTGAATTTACATCGTCTGTCTATATAATCTGAATGTCTGCCTTACTTGTAGATGGAACGTTAGATATAACATGTCACACCACTGCCGATAAACCAGCAAAAAGCAAATAATGACCTGGTAGGTTGCAGATTAGTAGGTTGCAGTAAAATATACTACAAGCCAATGAAATCTACAATAAAACTTCAACATTGAGAAACACTTATAAAAGTAAATATACAAACATATATACCTATTGGGGGGTCTGTGACTAGAACTCCATTAATTCCATCAACATTGAGAAACATCCTACATACAATAATTTCCATTTAATCCATATTACTTTAGGTAGCTACTTCCAGTATGCCAGTCAAAAACCATCCCCGACGTAACATTTGTTACCGACGCGACGTTTGGAGCGTCGTGGAACAGCAATTACTCGTGGCAGAACGCGAGGAACAGCAACTCCTGTCTAGTCTTAGAGCGCATCTGCCTCTTTCTAGAAACGCTCTAATTCTGAACGGAGAAATAATCGGTTGCGAGCTATTGCATCCGCAAAAAGTTATAAGGACCGTGTGAGCGTATCTCGTTGAATATGAAGGCTGTTAAATTTAACTAACCGACGTTGCGGTAGCGGCATTTAGACGGTTACGCTTCTGAGTTATACTATTGCGAGAGAAATGCTGCCATTTGGAGTAGGTATTATGCTGGAGGTAGTTCGTTTATTAAAAAAGAAGAGCAAAGAAATTGCCCCAGTGTGCGCTTTGACACAAAATGGGGACACAAAAATGGACCTGCTGTCAACTGAAGCTCATCTATTGGACGTTTTTGTTGTGTTGATGGCTGACAACCAAAAATATAGCCTTCATTATAATATCTAAGAGTTAAAAAAAATAAGTACGAAAAACTCGACTGAAACACGACTCAAAATCCATCTTGGTGATATGCCTAATCAGGTAAACCTACAGGTGTTTTTGGAGAAGTATATGGAATCAATTGTCGAAGTATTAGGTTGTTTCGAAAACTGTATCCGTTTTGATATCATGTAGCTCCATATCTCAATAAATACGTATTCTACTGTGTCTCTATACATTGTACTCTATACATAAATGCTGTTCGTTCATTTCCAAATTTTAATTTTTTGCTCCTTTTCAGCTTATCACTATATGACATCGTCAAGCGATTTTAGGCCAATTTTTCTCTACAAATTCGAATTGACCTAAAACGCTGCCAAAACATAACGAAGTGGTCGACCTACAGTGGTCCAGGACGAGAATTTGAGGACCCAGGTAAAGACTAACCAAACGGTGCTTGAAATAGGCATAAGCTCTCATGCGATTTTTGATGGTTTCGAGGTCTCTTCTTCTTTGCATTTGTGCAACCAAAAACTCTACTGAAACACGACGTATTTTCAAAATCCATCTTGGTGATATGCCTAATCAGGTTAACCTACAGGTGTCTTTGAAGAAGTATATTCAATCAATTGTCGAAGTATTAGGTTGTTTCAAAAACTGTATCCGTTTTAATATCATGTATTTTTGTAGCTCCATATCTCAATAAATACGTATTCTACTGTGTGTCTATACATTGTACTATATACATGGATGCTGTTCGTTTATTTCCAAATTTTAATTTTTTGCTCCTTTCCAGGTTATCACTATATGACATCGTCAAGCGATTTTAGGCCAATTTTTCTCTACAAATTCATATTGACTCAAAACACTGCCAAAACATAACGAAGTGGTCGACCTACAGTGGTCCAGGACGAGAATTTGAGGACCCTGGTAAAGACTAACCAAACGGTGCTTGAAATAGGCATAAGCTCTCATGCGATTTTTGATGGTTTCGAGGTCTCTTCTTCTTTGCATTTGTGCAACCGGAACGTACCGGGATGAAAAGAGGATCCTTTACAACAACAGAAGACGTTCAGACAGTGGTTGGATACCCAATGAGCCACCCAGGTACCTCCCAAAGGCGAAAACCCACCAAAAAAGGCCATATTTACTGTGTGGTGGTCAGCGGCTGGTGGGATCCATTATAACTTTATGAAACTGAGCCAACTGGACCATCACAGCAGAGTTCTATTGTGAGAAAACGGACGAAATCTGCCCAAAATCGCGTCAGCAGCAGCTGGCACTGGTCAACAGAAGAGGTCCGATCCTGCTCCACGACAACACTCGTCCCCACGCTTCACAAATCATCGTCCGAAAATTAAACGAATTGAGCTTTAAAGTTCTGCCTCATCCACCATACCTCACCAACCGACTACCATCAAGCCCTTTGATAACTTATTTACCAGTGCCGGCATTTTTAACTCCTACAATTCTTACACTTGGGACAACAAAATCATCATTCTATTGTGGAGCAGAGAAGTCAAGGAAGATTTGGATTTAGTGTGTGGGTAGGTGTTTTCAGGGATAGAATTATCGGCCTCTGTTCATTTATAATGGCACTTTGATATCTCAGAGCTATTTAGAAATTTCAAAGCAAAATATTGAACCCCTTGTTGATGAATTTCAACAAGACGCTGCCTTCGCCTCACAACAATGCAATTGTCATCAATTTTTTGGCTGCAAATTTTGGTAATATTTGGATAGCCAACCAAGAACCCAACCGTTGGCCGGCCAGGTCATCGGATCTAACGCCTATGGACTTCTACCTCTGGAGAAGGTTGAAAGATCTTATTTTTAAATTGCATATAGCTACATTTTTCAACAGTCAATTTTAAGTTCTACTGAAATATAAAGAGTGTATCATTGATAACAACTGATATCTCATTTAAAAAATGAGTTTTTTATATCACTGAATTCTACGTAAGAAAGTTTTTCTTCAAAACTGTACAAATTGGCCCACTCTGTACAATAATAACAGTTGAAATGATGTCGTTTTCGAATAGACAGATAGAGATAAGGTAGTTGTATTTCTCTCGACAATACTGCTAACGAAATTTTACTGAATTTCATCAACGAACACTGCGTATTAATTAAAATTCAGAAAATTCACTGCGTCTATAAATTGAAATAATCCATTAGGACTCGAAAAGAAAATATTTCTCAAAAGAATGGCACAGTCTGCTTCCTCGTTTATTGCGCAAAAAACACAAACACATTCAGTCAGTGGTCAAAAAAACTGTTTCATGTCAAGTGGTTCCAACTCGTGTGCAGGTTGCCAGAACAGATCAAATCGTTATGGTTCGAAATAATTTGTCTCGAACCGTGCGTGGCCAGCCTTAGATTTCTCATCGAACCATGAATTTTAAAAAACGGATTTGGGGTCTCTGACAATAACCCGGTTCCTTCAATTTCAGAAACTCAACTGAAAAACAATTCCATTTACATACCTGTCGACTCGTTCGTAAACCTTTCTCGAAACCGGTAACGGCCCGCCTCAAAACCAGCTCCAGCCATTACTCGCATGCATACCTTTCCCATTATACAACCTCGAATAATGGAAACATTATTGTGGAAAGCAAAACTGTAGAAATTTCCTCTTTCTCCTAATTATTCCACTTCCCGGAACGAGGAACAAAGGACGCGAGCATTATTTTGGGTCCGATGAATTAACTATAAATGCACAAAAAGTGAAATTCATCACAAAAGAAAACGGACCTAAAGGATAATAGGGAAAATTACGTTAATAAATAAAAAATTTACAACGGGGGAATGCCATTAAGGTCGGAATGGAAACTGCGTTCCGTTTCAATGTTTGTTGTGGTTTCTTTTTGAATGTTCGGAAACTTTCGCCGGATTCTCGTTGATATAAAGCCAATAGGGGGAATTATTTGATAGAATAATAGATTAGTTCGGATTCAGCGCGTTCAAATTATTTCAAATAATAAGATTTTTATCTAAATGTTGGAGTACGATCTATTAGGATTTGATAATACAATCAGGCAAAGTTGAATACATTAGGCTCAAAGTGAGTGCAACTGCGAGACTATGTTGTGACTCACACCAATTCAAACTATTTCAAATAAGTCCAGATTCCTATAGAAGCAAGTAGTTCAATGCCAGTTTTTAGGTGAATGATCTTTTAAATCTGCCCTACCGACTAAGCAAGTATTCTATATGCAAACAAAGACTGCACGCCGTATCTTCCGACAGTCCAGGTCTCTTCATTCGATGATTCAGACGACAATGATCTGTTATCCAATTTTCCATGACTCTGGCGCATAAAACAGGCTGATTTAACCGATAGCATGGGTTATGTTTGCTATTGTTTGAGGCTCATTCGCATACACCTGCGACTTGAAGAAACTCTACCAGAAAAAGTCCAACGGGGTCAAATCGGATGATGTCGGTGGCCAGTTCACATCATCTCTACGTGAGATGACCGTGCAGAATATCCAATGTGGCATAAGCTATGGGGCCGTAGCGCCGTCCTATTGAAACCACATACCGTGGGTGTCCAGATCATCCAATTCAGGACAAAAAAGGTTGGTAATCATCGCCATATAGTGCTAGCCGTTAACAGTAATGGCTTGGCCTTAGTCGTTATCAAAGGAATATGGACCGATGACGCCACTTGCCTAAAATCCACACCAAACAGTGACTTTTTCGGGACGCATCACAAGCATTTGGATATCATGAGAATTGGTATGATTCCAAACCAGATAATTTTGTTTGTTCACGTACACATTTATACAGAAATTGGCCTCATCTCTTATGGTGATTTTTCGATGAAATTCAGGATCAGTGGCCAACTGCCTCAGATCCCATTCAGCGAGCACAAGTCGTTGTCTATCGTCGTTTACCTTCAGCTCCTGGGTCTGTTGAATTTTGTACGGGTGCAGACCCAAGTCACGATGCAAAATTCGCCAAGTGGTAGAACTAACCTGTAGTGTTCTACAATGCCTCGGATTCTCCTGCACAGTCTCACAAATAGCGGCAATGTTTTTGGCAGAAACTTATTTGTGGACACAGCAACGTACTCACAAAACAGACAAAAACAATTCTCTGTGATGCACTGGTTTTATCGCGCTTCAACTACTCGGATACTTTATATGGTCCATGTTTAACCAAATAGTATGCTCAGAAAATACAGAAAGTACAAAACTCGTGTCTTCGGCTCATACACGGAATTAGGAAATATCAAAGAATATCCCATAAGTTACGGGATACGTGGTGGATTACAATGGAAAATAGACGGATATTAAATGCTGCTAATTTATAAAACAAAATTATACAAACGAAAACGCCCTCTTACCTATACACGAAAATCACTTTTCGTACTGATGTTCACAATCCGAACATCTTATTTAAGGGTACTCTTATCCCACCTAGTTTCAAAACTGAATTTTTCAAGCGATCTGTTATCAAAAGAAATAAGAAATTCAAAACTTTCTGGTTTACGGAAAAGATTCAAACTCCTTCTGTTCGAAAACCAACTTTAAGTATAAACTGCCCAACCATATGCATTTCTAATAATTATGAGAGCAGAATAAGTCTAAGCTTAGGTAGAATATTTTTGAGGTTGAGTGGAAGAACAACTCAGTAGCACTTGTGCTTCGCCTTTTGTTATATCAACAACTAGCTCGATAATTTATTCAAATATTTGTTTGCAACTACTTACAGCTGGGAAACAATAAAGACGATTTTTTTTTGCCACCGTAGTGTGCGCTGGTCAGGCTCTATCCCCCGAAGCCCCGATACATTCGGGAGGGCGCACCAGCATTATCAACCAATGACCACTCCCCACACCGTGGGGTAAGTAATCATTGGGTCTGAGAATCACGTGCCCTGAGCAAGCGCAGTGAGCCAAGAATGTCAGCCTTCTGCATCTGTACGGCTAAGATTTCTGCCTTAGTGCGGCAAGCCGGTATGATTTTAAGATTCAAGAGTAGAGAGGACATCATTCCACTAAGGACTCCAATAATCAGAACAACCATCTTGACAGAGTGATCTGGATAGAGTCTGCGAAGTTCGAAGAGAAAATCTCGATATTTTATCGTTTCTTCCTCCTCTTTTCTGATGATATTCGTCTCGCCAGGAGCTGAAAACTCCACGATAAATATAGTTTTGCTCGGTGGTCGACAAGGACTACATCAGGCTTATTAGCTTGTATGAGTCTGAGGGTGGGGAACGAATAGTTCCAATTAATTCGTTCCCCACAACGGATTCAATATTCCCCGGAGCGTAGGACAACACCGGTGTCTCGTCAATACTGTAAGAGTGCCGTAGATGGTAATATAGCACTCTTAGGGCCGCGTTATGTCGATGGAGATGGGCCGAGACCGCATATGCTGGACATGCTGATAGCAAGTGCATTAGGGTGTCGGACGCCTCGCGGCAGGCCCTGCACCTTGTGTCAGGAACCTTTATAGCCATCACGCGACTGCGGTAGACTAAGGTGTTGAAGACACCATCGAACAAGTCATCATGAACCCCTCAGTTTTCGACTTCAGCCCACTCGACCTGAGAAAAGCGAACGTCAGGCACTTTGATAAGCCAAGGTATCCAATGTTATTGAAGAAGACCCCATGCATTGGCTTATCCTTGTGTTTTTTCGCAGAAGTAAGGTGATCTCTGCGGCTTTTATCTGAACTTTTTGCTGAACGGGTTCCAACTCGGTGACAAGTTGTGGTCCACCTCGTTCAGTATCGAAAACTATTCCGAGTTCATCAGCGGCAGTCCTCTGGTAGCTTCAGAAGATAGCCGTTATCAATGAAGCCAAGAGAGCGCTGATAACCTGAATGATCGCTTACTAGCTTGATGCCTTATTAAAATCATGCCAATATAATCAACGTTAGATCTACACACATAGGTGAAGAATTTTTAATGCATTTATTTGTTCATCTTTGCTTTAAAAGTTCTCACTTCATATGTTGATGAAAATTAGGTCAAAGAGTATTTCGTCGCTAGAAGCAATTCAGAATCAAGATGTTATCTCATGAGCTTTCAATGGAACTTAGGTTGGAACTTCCACAACAGAAGGGCCTGCAGTTTAGCCGTCACTTCAATAAAATAATACAATTGTCCAGACAGATTGAAAAAGGCGACAACTGCAGGCTCATATAATCGTGAAGCAGGAAAAATTTGATATCTTCTGTCCTGAGTGCTAGTAAATATTTGGCAATATCTTTTCTTATTATTTTTTCAATACCTTATTGTAATGCCTATGCATACTATAAAAATCTGTTTAAATCTGTTTTATCGTTAATCAGCTGTCGCCCCCATACGAACGACAACTCTCAGAAGTTGAGAAACTTGTGCGAGCTAAGGACCTTTAAACGTGTGATTCCTAATACGGTCGCAGAATCATTCCAGCTTCAACCAAATAAATTCTCTCGAGAAAAATATCTGGTCGAGGCGGGAATCGAACCCATGATCTTCCGATCGTGAGTCGGGCATCGCAGCCAATTCCACAATTATAATATAAGAGAAACACTTTCGTTTCTGTAAAATTTCAATATTTTTCTTGGAAGTATACGGTCTGGATCTTCTACCCGAAAGTTATAAAACCTTGCCAATGCATTTTCTATACAAATCTATACATGCCCATTTATAATATATGAAAGATGTAGGCCCAGCCAGACGCTTGGCTTCTCTTGCCACTCTTGATTTTGTACCGCCTTTACTCCGCCTACAACTTCCTTGATTGAGTAATTTTCTTTGCCAAAATCATCCCACTCCAAAACTCTGACTTTTCACACTTGTCATACCTAACACTCAGCTTTTTTTTGTAAAAGTTCAGAACATTTTTATAAAATAGTTTATAAGCAGTTTTCGAGCAACCATTGTAGCGAACACTCGCTTTCGAATAAACTTAGAGTATAATAAAATATATTTTATTCGTAATATCACAACTTGCGATAAACTAATTGTGAGTCGAACAAAAAGGTTGTTCCCATTTACAGAATATTTTGAAAGCACTGGCTGGGAATACTGGAATGTTCACTGAACTGAATAGTATTCACAGTTCAGTATCACTTTGTTGACAACAAGCAAGATGTGGCTTTGGCACTGCCCTTAATCTCATCCATTACGCCCCAGTTATTGACAAGTCAATAAAATGCGACATCAAACACACATATCTTGCGTTGAATCTCAACACAGCGCACTTGGAGTTAACAATACACTTTGACGAATTATATCTGGTGTTTCCATTAGTTACACAATGCCGCAATCCGAGCGAAAACAAAAGTTCGACTCCGGCGACGACGCAAAACTTTCACAGTTCAACTTACCACTTGGAAATATTTCTAGAGACGAGGCGTCGAAAATTGCTGAAGGGGTTTTCAAAGTGACGCAGTTTATTTCTACCTTGTGCAAAATTGTGTAGTTTAAATTTGGAAGGGGTTTATTTTTTCGGGGCAGTTTAGTTCTGAGTT
>NW_019290255.1:3476-31755 GCF_000500325.1 Leptinotarsa decemlineata
CCATCGTATATTTACCACCTGATGAGTTGATACAAGATATATCGTCATCACTGAATTGCAACGAAATACGTTTTGGTAGCCATGTTTTAAATAATTTATCATTGCTCACATCTTGCAAAGTTAATAAAATTGATTTACCAAATCGTGTAGAATAAGTTGACATATTTTTAATTATGTACACTTCATCAATTGGCAATGATGATAAGGCCTTTTGCTCTAGTATTTCAACCTCCTGTACAATCAAATTATTAATTTTATTCAAGTCTACTTTTGAAACGGACATGATGAAAATATATATGAAAATATAAACAATTTCCAACAGACAAATACACTCACTGTCTTCCTTCTATTACGAACTGAATAACACTCTACCAATTGCTAACTGCTGGAGATATATTCGTCTACTGATTTCATAGTGTGCCAGGCATTTCTTTCATGTTGAACAGCGCGAGTCACTCCCATCATGAAACCGTGAATGGTTCACATTGCTAGTTGCTACCCACTAGAGACGCCTGACGTCACAGCCAAGTCCACCTCCCAGCTGGATGCGATAACAGATGTCGATAAGAACAGGCAGTGGTCGTTGCGCTCTCGTAGAAGGCAGACGGTGACACAGTCCTCGGCCGCCTGCATGTCACCATCGATAGCGAGGCTAGAGCGATGCGTCACGTCACAGCCTCCACCGCAGCGAGAGAGGTGAGAGCAGACCGATGAATACGCATCACTCAGCCGCACGTCGTGGAGTGAACATCTCGCTATCTTACCATTGAACGGTTGCTGCTGTTGTGACGTCACACCACTACTAACTTGGTGGGCTCACACCGATGGAACATTCATTACTTGGTTATTCTTCGAAATATGCAGACGTATGTTTGTACATAGACAAGCACATGATGAAACCCTGTATCGTGCATTCTCTCTCTCACACACACACACACACAAAATCTCATATGAAAAAAATTCTGAACGATCCATGCATCAGACACTTCAAGGTCACATCGCCTTGACTTCATAAACAACAAAAAAAAAACAATTAATGCGTCATAGTGGTGAGGGGAGACTTAGAACCGGAAAAAAATTCTGAACGATCCATGCACTAGACACTTCAAGGTCACATCGCCTTGACTTCTCTAAACAACAACAACAAAAAAAGCAATTAATACGTCATATTGGTGGGGGTAGGCTTAGAACCGGCTCGAATCTCCTACTTTCATCATTATTTCGAATATTGATAAATGCTCGTTTCCTAGAAATTTGTGATGGTATTTTAATGAATGAGGTTCCATTGCCAATTTCATATTTGTTCACAGCTACTTCTAACAGCAAGATTTTTTGTAATGCTCAACCGCTTGACTCTTCAGAAAACTCTTACAGTTTTCTGTAAGAGTCAAGCGGTTAAAATGTAAAATCAATGACATTTTCTCGGTACCACACCACCAGATCCGTCCCCTGATCTGAAACTACATTTGGAGTGGTGAAATATTTTTGACTTATTATTTTCTCATCACTTGATTGTTTCACAAAATCACTCCGAAGAGTGGTATTCACTTTGAGAAGTGGCATTGTCTTCAGAATTTTGTTGATGATTTTTTTGAACAAACTGAATCCGTCAGCCAAAAATTACTCTCCTTCTCACTAATTTAAACTCCTTTCTCAAAATTCAAAGCATTGTCGCGTACACTCTTCGCTTTGTTATTAATTTTCGAAATGTCTCTGAACAACATTCTGATTTGCTTCTTCGTCTCTGAATTAGACTCAGCTCTCACTCATTTAATAAAGTTTGTGCAATATCAATCTTTCTGTAATGAAATTACTGTCTTCAAACAAAATAAATTTCCCCCCAAAATATTTAAAAAGATTCTCCTTCCCAGTTCTCATCGCTTCACTCATCTCCTCATTGAACATACTCACGCACAATATTTGCACCCAGGTTTACAAACTCTCCAACATCTTCTCGTGCAGAGATATTGGATTCTCGCTCCGAAGCGAACTTTTCGCTCGGTCCTCTCAAAATGTTTCAAATGTTTTGAGCTCAACTCTTCATCTCGTCAACCCATTATGGGCCTCTTCCCTCCTCAGCGAATTTTTCAAGCTGAACCCTTTGTCCATACCGGCGTTGATATGGCTGGTTCCCACAAGGCCTACATTTGCCTTTTTGTATGGATGGTCATAAAAGCAGTTCACATCGAACTGGTCTCTGATTTATCTTCAGAAGTTTTTCTTGCAGTACTTCGCCGATTTATAGCTTGTCGAGGACGTTGCAATCATCTTTACAGTGATTCTGGTTCAAATTTTATTGGCGCATCCACATATTTTAAGTGTATCCTATGAGATGACTCTTTATGGGTCATTCGAGTACTTTCACTTATCTCCGCTTTCCTTATTTCGCTTCACCGGTTTAGTGGGAGATGACCGTTTGACAGGAGTTGGCCATTTTTTGCTTGATTATGGGTTTTCATATGTTGCGTATCTATACGCTAGCTGAATACATTGTTGGACAACATTTATGCGGCTTCTTTGAATTTCCTCCTAAACCCATATTTCTCCCTGTGTATGATCTCAGTTTGGGACCATTCGATGTTATGTTGATGGATCCAAACATGATATGCTATTCCTGATTGTTGTACAAGTACATGAGAACCTGCTTCAGCACTATCCGTCGTCTCATCACGAAAACCAGGCCACCAAACGCGGACTGCGATTCCAAGAATTGCATTTACCGGATACCCTGTGAGTGCGGAAAATCATATATCGGTGAAACTAAGAGGCCATTGAATGTTCGCTTTGCCGAGTACAAGAAACACACACAGCGAGGGGAAAACCAGTAAATCAGGAATAGCAAAGTATGTTTGGACCCATCAACGTAACATCGAGTGGTCCCAAGCTGAAATCATACACAGGGAGGAACATTGGTTTAGGGAGAAATTCAAAGAAGCCACATACATGTTGTCCAACAATGTATTCAGCCAAGCTTGTTTCCGTTTTTCAAAAACAAAGATCCAGCAAAGTCGTTACCTGTTGTTTCAAACATATTATCATCGCGAACTCGATCGATTGATAATGGTGGCGGGTTAACAGACAAATACATTTTTTGTATTAAATTTCCTACACGTGAAGTATTCAGCGATTACAGTTCTTGAGTTCCCACATGACAAAACTATACGTGCTCCTGAAAAATAATTTGATGAACTGTAGGATGTTTATCAGGAAGTAAAATAGAAAAACGGAAACTTTCGGAGTCTGTACGAGATGATACTCCAGATTCAAGACTAATCAACCATTTTCGTCTGGAAAAGTTTTTTCTTCAACAATTTTCAAAATGAAGATTACAGCGGCGTTCAATTCCTCGCAAGTCAGTGGTTCACAATTCCGACTAGCTTTCTCAGTTTTTAGACTGGATATGAATCTGAAGACAGCAGCCATCACCTTTAATATTTGAGAGAATTCTGAGAAAACAGTTGACTGCCAAAAATAGAGCAATCATGATCAAAAAGTGTAGTGATCAACTTTTTCTTACGCTCAATGTATGCTTCTTCTTCATTGCAGTTGATAGTTCCACTAGGCCACTTATCTGGCATTACATTGAGCCATGCTGGCCCTTCCCACCATCTCGAGTGAGGTGAAATTTTTGAAGAACAACCAAGTGATGGAAGGTCTGCAGGATTGTTAATTCCAGTAATATTTCTCCATGTATCTGAAGGAGATAAACTACGGGTTCCAGCAATTATATTCCACACAAATGTGGCCCATTCTTCTATTCTTTGTATCCAAGAAATTACCGTAGACTAATCACTCCAGAAATAGCTTGTTATTTATTTGAATTCGAAATTATCTATAACATTCCTGAACAATATTGCGTCAATTGTCGCTGCAAGTAGCTCTAACCTTGGAATTGTCAAAATTTCCCTTTTCTTCTGTCTAGGAGCCAATCTAGATTTGGCTGCTAGCTGGTGGACAGATACTTATTGATTCCTAACAACACGTAGGAATATAACTGCAGAGTAGGCTGTGTTACTGGCATCAGAGAACGTATGAATAGAGCAAACGAAATTCGAAGTTGGGGCAATAACTACCCATCTAGGTATAGATATTTCTAATAGAGTAGGCAGTTGATATAACCAATTTCTGAATTCAACAGATGTTTCTTCATCTTCAGGTTTGTCCCAAGTGAGGTTCTTATTCCACAATTCTTGTAATAAAAATTTTGAAACTAATGTAGCAGGGCACACAACGACCATAGGATCAAAGACACGTTGAGCCATTGGAAAAATTATTCTTTTGGTAATGTATTCTTCTTGTAAGATAACTTTTCTTAAGGATCTTGGATTGTTATCCAGTGTATCTCGTACTGGATCCCACATCAATCCCAATACTGGCAAAGGCACTAGATTTTCATTGTTGTAGTTACTGTCTTTTATAGTGAACTCCCACCCTCTTAAGCCAAACTTACCCTCTGTCATAATAATAGTAGCTATTGCAAAAACACCTGGAGAGTCAATTCATCAGGAATACTTGTAATGCAGTTGTCGACATAAAATCCTTTATTTGTCAGCTTCAATATTACTTTACGGGAATATTTCGTGTGGCCGCTTTCAGTACTTCTTAACATTTCTTCAAGGACTCTTGATCAACCCATAAGAAGCGAAAATAATCTTGATATTCCTCGTGAAGACTAAGCGAAATTGACGGAATAATGAATGGTGCTTTCGTCATGTTCAGATGAAATTATCTCGAGTATTCATTCCTCTAGCCTTTCTTTGAATACTTTCATGAGATCGAACACGGTTTTGATTATGTAATTTTTGAAGAGTAGTGGCAAGGCGATAGTTTTCTGACAGTAATGGGTGACCATCAATTTAAGGTAACTGAACCTCATAATGACCTTTATTGTTAATTGTTACGGTGTCTTAAAATATCTTCGGCGACAGATACCAATTCCTCCTGTGTTCTGAGCTTGTTCGGCTCTTCAATGCCCAATACATCAAAATATCAAAGAAAAACTAATGATGGATTCTTTCACTGGAAACGGCAAGGATTATCTGATCAAAGAGTTGGCTCCATTCAGATTGTTGTGCATTGGTATTTTCTCAAGAAGTACCCAACCGAATAAAGTTTTATAGACTACTACACCATTGGATAAGGCGTGAAGATTTTCTAAGAAGATTTAACCGACCGTATCAGCACCAATCAAAATATCAATAGGTCCAGCAGATCCAATGTCTGACAACTCAATATTGAGATCTCTGAGCTCTTCAATCCATGGTCCAGAACAGACAGGCGAAACCTCACTGTATATTATCGTTTGGTCTAAAACCTCTAAACTATATGAATAAATGTGATTCTTCAATTTGACCACATAACATTCATGAAGACGTTGATTTTGAGAGACCCCAAATAAACAATGAATGAGTTTTGCCCCACCCACTGGTTGGCATCTCAATTTCTCAGCAGTTGACTGAAGAATGTATGACCGTTGAGAACCACTATCAATCAGAGCCCTCACGAACTTTGACCCATTGGTACCAAATATGTTCACTCTCATAGTTTGCGAAAATACATGGGTTCCTGAGTTGTTGTAGGTGGCTAAAGATTTGTCAATGTTAGGATCCACCTCTGGTTTCTTACTATCATAAAAAGTATCAAGAGACCCCTTGTTGCTAGACGAATCAGGGCACATCATTACCAGATAAAAATTTTCACAGCACATCTAGGATGTCTACGACATTTTTTTGAAGTATGATCAGCTTTCAGGCATCTGAAACAAAGTTTGTTGCTAATAAAAATAAGTTTTTTTTTTGCTCCAAAGACATCTTTGTGCTTTACAACAGTGTTCAACAATGGGATTAGAACTCCCACGAAATGCACAGTTTGAATTGAAACTAACCAAGCTTGCGGCAGTGAACTCACATTTTCATTAGCCAAAGAGTCCGAAACAGTTCTTGAAAAATTATCACTCGCGATACTTTTATCACCGAAACCCTCCGAAGTCAATATAGGACGCTGCTCCTTTTCAACTTGGGTTGTCGGAAACTTCTTGAGGTTTTCAAGACGAGTGTCTAACTTACCCGGACCTGACTTCGTTGAGACATTCGTAACACTTCCTGAATTTTCAGGTTCAAATCGATGCAGGGAATTTTGCCATGCCCTCAATGAATCTTGAGGAAGTCATGACTCAATAAGAAGAAAAAGCATCGCAGAACACTTATCTGATGTAATGCCTAAAGCATCCAACGCTCGAATCTGTCCCGCTCTGGTCATACAAAATTACTAATTCAAGCTTAGATTCAGATGTAGCATTACACAAGACTAACTCGAGCAATTCTCTGACATACGTCAGAGAATAGACATACGTCTATTTTCTACCAAAGTGAGAAAACATGGTTTTGATAGTATGATGACAATTTTCCTCACGAGCTGGATAACTCTCTGTTCAAAAATATCTGTTTAAAATATATTTCTTCTTTAACCAGCTGACGCACTCCTACGAACGACAACCCTCAGAAGTCGAAACTTGTGCGAGTTAAGGACTAACGTGGTCTTTCCTTTCATTCCTAACACGGATTGAACGATACCAAGTGAAAATCGATCGTTCAGCCTGGGGCTTGAATCATCGATCAACAGGACGGTCGATTTGAATGAGTGAAAAAAGCACCCACGTCGAACCGATCGGCTACTAGTTACCTTGCTCTACCAAAAGGTGCAGTTGCCTGAATCGAATAGTTAATTTCATCGACTGCCTCGATATCTTTGGCTTCGTGGATCTTCTTAAATTGAGACCAGAATGGTAACCAGTTTCGAATATCACCATCAAACTTTTTAAATTCTATTAAAGGTAATTTAAAACGCCTACCTGTCATGCTGACATGAGAACATACATAATTTGCATAATCGATGTGTTCTACGTCATGGGTTTGCTTTCTGAATATTTCCTCATATTGGAGTTTCAGGGTCACAATTTGTTATGTCCGCAAATAACTCATCCTCGGTAGCATCACTCTGCAGGAAGTCCTGGTACACTTTATCATCTACAATTTGTAGGTCCTCCATCTTTGCTTGAATATAGCATATATGTATCGGCTGATTATCGCCTGGGGTTGCTGACATTAACTTTTTGAAATCAGTTGTTAATAACGTGAATGGTCTTTTCATCATCACCTTACATTCTTTTAACTTCGGAAAGAACAGCAATTACTTTGAAGGTAATCTGAACAGGGTGGTTTGGTACAAAATTCAAAATGAATGACTCAACATTTTCGTGGCACACGTTATAATTCAATCTATCGGCTTTATTTCATACATCGTCCATATCAAAGAAATTGATGGTTCGATTTTGGTTCTCCTGGCTTGACGATTGGTACTACAGGATTTTCAAACCATTTTTTAGGGAATTTTTTTCGAACCAAACCTTGTTCAACAAATTATTAGAGTGTAGCTTGATTTCGACTGATTGGAGAAAAATTATTGGCGTGTCGTTGGGCCCCAAGGCATGTCTTCAGGCTTATATGTATTAGGGGTTTCTTTGAATTTCTGGAGCGTAAACACTGAGTTTATTGATCTTCAGTTTCATGAAATTCTATACATTTTGATCTATATTACTGTCTAAGTTCAACTGACTGAATTGTTTCCCTAGTTCGGAGGAACATAGTTCCCAGTTAACTCTCTTCAGCTTCCACATGTGTTTCAAATTCTTCAAAGAAAGGGAAGAAGTGATCAATTTTAGGAATAAACTATTCAAAGATGTGTAGATCATGCAAAGAAGTAACTTTGGTACACAAATTGGAGAAAAATGCCCTCTTGTGAAAGCTTTTCTCATATAAATATTGAATTACACGAAAAAAAAAACTTCCGAAATGAATACTTCTATATTAACGGTGAATTATACGAAAAACTTTTGGTAATGAAATCGAATCAGATAGCATGCACAGAATTTTTTCCTTTGGAAGATTCCCATAATTTTGTATAAAGATGGAGAAATAGAGAGACGAATACTTTCTTTCCTATAGAAAGTTTCATTTCTCATCTCTCAAAATTTGAAGAATTATAACACTCATTTGGAGTTTGATGGTTGTATGTGGGAGAAAAAGCAATATTTATTCAGTTCGTTAATTCTAACTGATTGAATATACTTTGAATTTTATAAAAACGTAAGTCAATTCGAACTGTTTGAAACGTTAACTATAGTACTCGTACCTATAGCCAGAATCCAAATGTCCATATTATTATGGTCATCTCCAACTATCAACCCACGGGGCATTCCATGTAGAAATAGTTGAGATAATTTAATCATTCACTTCCCACCTTGCATTTCAATTCATTCAAACAATCGTCTGTACCATTGAGAGTAGCATTTCAACTCGTTTGAAGATGACAAAATTTCAATACTCTTCGACTGCCTTACCCGAGTATCAACCAAGAAGGTTGATGTCATTCGAATATATGCACTTGATTTATTTGAATATGTGTTCAACATTCCAATTATATATACCCTAACGTGGAATTTGCAACAATGTAAACATTCGAGAGCATGAGCTGTTTTTCAGTGTTATGTTTGCACGCAAACATTACCTGTATCAAGAAAAACACACAATTGCGTTCCGTTTAACGAAAAGTGTTTTTTTTCAATCAGATAAAAAGGCTATCAGAAAAGGCTATCAGTCCATTCAATGACCGTTTTTCCGTAAAATTTTGCAGGGAGCATCGATGCACATGAAAATTCGCATTTAGATTCTAATATTTTTGATTTCAAAATTAACACTGTAGCAAGAGTTACTTCAACACCGGTGGTGGATGTCACCCCGTTTCGAAAGTGAAAAATGTTCCAATAAAAATAAGTCTGGGAATGAATAGACTGACTAATTTGAGAAAATTCCAATGAATGAACTTTTTTCTGGACGCCAATACTTTTTGACTCATTCTAGAGTAGATATATCAATTTTTGAATTAATAAACCTACGGTTTCAAACGGTTTTTTGCATATAAATCAAAAAATTGTTATTCTCAAATAAATCCAGTACAAAGAAGTAATAGCTTTTTAAATTTTATATCTTATTTCTCAAATGAGAAAATTGAAAGATCCATAGTTAAATCACCAAGAAACTATTGAAATGAAGAAAATCCTGGCTTGTATGCCTTAGTCGAATGGAACCTAAAGTAGCAAATGTGACATGTGCTACTGTGGCAGATATCAATAGTGCGTTGTACGTTGCCTGCGAGGACGAAGTCTCAGCATCGACTGACATGAGACACAATATCTTTCGAAAACATAAATATGGAGAACTCACCAACGTGAGATCAAAATAAAATAAGAAATGATTTGGATACTATTGAAAAAAAGTCATCAAAATTTGACAACGTCAAGCGGTGCAATCATGAATATTACTAGATTGTTGCAATTTCATGTATGTTTCTATAGATATGTGAAAATTTTGCTAAGACCTATACGTTTTTTTATTCTTGGAATATTCCTCGTGATTGATATGTACTTGTACACCGTTCATGAAATTATATATAGTATTTACTATATTATTCTAGATTTCTGGAATATGAGGCCTTCCAAAATTCATCCTATGATCCTTGGATTGAACATGTTCTGATAATTCACAATAATTAACATTTCACACACACACGGGAGTGAAGACACGCCCAAAAGAGCCATTCTATGGCGAAACACCTGTTGCGTTTTTGTAAAATTTTTTAGTGAAAATCTCACAATAAAGTGTTTTTAGAATACGTCATTTCACAAACTACACTTAAAGATTTGATCCTCATAAACTTTGTGAAATTTTTATTGATCATCATCAAGTTGAGGCCGATTAAATCATAAAATTAACATTTCGTTTGCAGCGGCTTCTGTGAGAAGTAATACGACTACTCAGAAGCTGAGAGTCCCTATATATTAGAAATAACAGAATACTTTTAATAAAAAAAATATTTTTCATGTAAGATGAAAAAATTGTTTGTCATTTCTATTACAGTGACACTTAATTAATGGCATAAATGCGCGCGAAGCCGGGGATAAAACCTAGTTATTTTATAATATGAGAGTCTATTTACTAAGGATAGATAACTCTGTTTAGTTGTTTTTGGCAATGTTTATGATAATTATCTCTGGATGTTGTCTCACATATTTTTTTCGTTTCATTTTATATTTCAGTTGAATTGTATTATTATCATTATCATCATTTAATAAATTGTAGGTGGCATAGCCGGTCAAACATATCAAATCTAGAACAGAGTTAGGAATGTAAAAATCACAAAGTCGAATCAAAAATTAGTTTTTACAATACCAGTAATTGTTCAGAGCATTTTTGAAATCATTTATTGAAAGTAGGCCACTCCAGTGCAAAGAAACACGATTGCACAAAAAATATTGGAAACAGTTTCAGCAATTTTTCTGTCACCATTTTGAATGGATGTCAAATGTTATGATTTTCATGTTGACATTTTTTTATATACTTTACTTGTTTCTATTCATATCATTTTTATTCTCTTCGAAATGTATCATCATAATTACATTTATTTTATTCTGAAATGAATGTATTTCAATCTCTTCAATTCATACCTTGAAAAAAATATTCAGATGAATTATAACTCTGCTGAACAAATTTCTCAATGACTATTAAAAAATCGTTAATTATTTGAATGTTTTTTTTGAGTGACTGGGCAAAATATTCCATAATTCACACCTTCGAACCAATTACAGTTGACCAGATTACTAACTCATTACCTTTAAGAGCAACCACTATGAGCAAATTCATAACTTCACAGTTGTGCTCCAGTTACTTTCAAATGCATTTGAGCTTCGTGCAAATAAGCTTGAGGTTTATGAACTAGTATTCTTGAAATTCAATTTGTGGCATTTTTTCAAACTATTTGGAATATAAAAAATAGAGAAACTCATGAATGATATCCAAGTTTGAATGCTATAGTGCCATAGTGAATATATCAAAATTATACATTCGAAGTAATAATACGAAGTTGCAAAATGGCATTTCAAATAAAGGAGATCGTTATCAAGTTGTAACGAAACAATTCATTATGATAAAAAGAAAATTACTTAAATCATGCAAATATATTCCAAATAAATTGAAATACTAAATTCAAACAATCCCTTTTTTTCCATGTAAATCATGTCACAGATATCGGAATATTTATCCAACTATCATTCAAAACAAGTGATATCTTGAACTTTCTTGAATCCTGAAGAAAATTGATGCCAAGACTTTGCTAACGTTTTATGACATACAGATGCGATTTCCTAAAAGGAAAACTGGGAGAGTTTTCTTTTTTATTCCAAACGCAACACATCCAATTTCGATGCTAATGGTAGCAAAGTACTCCCAAGACAGTTTATATCTTTTCAAAGATACCTTTTTGAAATACATTCAGGTTTTCCTATTAGACGTGTATGTTGAAACGATATCAGCGAATATTATTATTCGTTTATCTTCATATTCTTTCCGAGGTACTTTGGCTGTAAATGAAATTATTTCAATATGTGTAGTGAACACGTTACAATAATATTCGTGAAAACTTTTGGTTCAATATAGAAACATTAAATAGAGGATATATACAAATTAACAGAAAGAATTGATATCCTCTTTGTCATGACACATATAAATTGAGTTATGTAGTGTATTAATGAGTTTCATTCAAATCAAAGCTGATTTTTTCGGAGCATGCAAATAAAAACCTATTTTCTATTATTTTTTTCGTAAAATTCATTATTTTTTTTTTCAGTCACATCGTCGATCCCTACAATGTTTGTCCGAACACAACCAAACTACTTTAATCTTTGTCGTTATTTTAAATCATCGATAGGTTTGACACAATCCGAAGTTTCTTTTTTTTCAGAGTGTGTTAATGAAAGCTCTTCAATTGAAAACTCTATTACGGAAGTACATAAAAATCATTCTACCGATTTTAGGAATCCACCAAATCAGATTTAGAGTAACGGCATTCTACTTTTGTATTCTTTTCATCAAACTCTCTCATTCGGAATATATTCTATGAATATGCATAAAAATAAAAAGGCTGCCCTATCGTGCAGGCCGACATATCATACTTCGAGTAACGTCGTGTTATTTTTCGTATATTTCTAATTTACTATTTTGAATGGTCCCTCATACTGAATTTAGGGTAACAACATTGCATTTTTTTGTATTATTCTCAGCAAATCGTTTCATCTAATACTCGTATCATTGGAGTGCATGAAAAATAAGCAATCCGCACTCTTAGGATGTGCGCCAGGTTGGATGAAAAATTACGTCATCTCAACGGAACTTTTTATAAATTTAAGCTCACTTCGACGACGATAACTGCTACAAAATGCAGTTGAGAGAACCAATATTAGGGTGTGCAGTAGGCCAAAAGAGTATACTCTTATAACACAGATTCCAAACTTTCGACAATTCTTATTATCATCACGAGAGATGCTGCATTAGTTGAAAAACGGTTATATCTATAAAGAGAAATCAGTCAAAAAACAAATCACAGTCTAAGTGAGGTTGAGCGGCAGAATCATTAACATATATCTACGCGTAGAGACAATAAAATAACCACATGAAGTTAACGAAACAAACAATATTTTACATGATGAATGTTCATTTTCAAAAAACACCTGTAATTGGTACATGTGTAGTACCAGCCAATAACACATGTACGAATTAATGAATTGTCAATTGACAACTTCAATTTTGATATGGCACAAAGCAAGGGTGAGGGTTGAAAGAAAACGTTATAACAATTTGATGACATAAACTTCCGTGGATTATTGAGATTTGATTTCAAATGTCTCTTCCAAGACATTTTACGATGGCCAATGAGGCAGAATTTCAATATGTGGAGATAACTATAAACCAGTGAGAAAAGCAGCAGATTTATTCAATGAACGTCATCCAGACAAACAAGTGCATTATTCCACTGTGAGCATAATTTGAAATAATTTCGAAGGACTATAAATATAAAAATGGACGTATCAATTCTGTATTGGCTGAGAAAAATCAATGAGAAATACTTCAGGTAGTTGTTGAAAAGCCTAGAAGATCCACACAAGAAATTTCTTGTTATACGGGTGTGAAACAAAGTTCTGTTAGAATGATTCTTAAAAAAATCATGCCTATGAGCCTAATTTCATTTGCTAGATTCAAAAACGAGACTCCCGGTATGACTTCTGCATGTGGGTTCAAGGATAAATAACAGATTAACATGATTTCTATAAACACATTCTTTTTGGAGACGAATTTACGTTCAAAAAAATTGGCGTTGTCTCTTCTCAAAATTGTAGGTAGTGGTCGGACGAAAATCCAAATTTTCTCACTGACAATAAAAATCAATATTATGAAAAAACAATTGCATGGTGCGATATTGTTAACAACAAATTAATAGGACCGTTTTTTCTGCCACAACCTGACTGTTAGTACCTATTTACAATTTTTGGAAAACGAACTGACTGATTTTTTAAACAATATGAGCTCTCAAGAATGAAATAAATTATAATTTTCACATGATGGGTGTCCTGCTCATTTTACTAGAATTGTTTCAGAAAGGCTTAATGGGAAATTTGGTGATAAATGGTTAGGACGAAATACTGATCCACGATGACCTCCTCGTTCGCCATATCTCACCCCATTAAATTTATCATGAAAATATTCAAAACAAAAGTTTTACAAGGAGCGACAATTCAATAAAGCTCAGAAGAATGGAAATTCGATACGATTTCATTGCAGGTATATTCCAGCTAATGCGTTTTGGTCTACTCTTTGTGAATTTTATGATCGGACAATTAGATGCATTGAACGAGAAGGTGGACATACAGAAATACGTCTATAATCCTTTCTGCACATATTTCATGATGGTTGGGTTATTATAATAAAAATGTGCCCATGAAATCTGTCGAAACCATCGGCACTCCTTTCAAATACAATTGAAAACATTGAATTATTCGAATTGAAGGGGTTATATTGTATTAATCCTTTTATTCTATTATTATTTATGAATGATAATGATAATGTTGGAGTGCGGTTCTGATTAAGTGAAATTCTGTCATGCTTATCAGTTACCTTTCAATTCGCTCATTTACAGTGGAATTCAATTTTGAAAAAAAATATTCCCGTAACTTCTTAGTGTTTATATCAGTCACCTTAGTAAAACCTGTAAGTCAATTTATTTTACAATAAATTGGCCTGTTGAAGCAATCTGGTTCAGTTATCAAGGACAAATATTAGACCTTATGAG
Source organism: Leptinotarsa decemlineata (assembly GCF_000500325.1). Classification (NCBI taxonomy): domain Eukaryota; kingdom Metazoa; phylum Arthropoda; class Insecta; order Coleoptera; family Chrysomelidae; genus Leptinotarsa; species Leptinotarsa decemlineata. The sequence goes on from NW_019290255.1 coordinate 17,712, forward strand.
AGTGTCAGGGCCGTAATAAGGCACCAATGAAATATATTTCTATACTATGAATGAAAGAAGGAGCTGGAATACAGCGCTTCAAATTCAAGATAAATTTTCAGAAAGCCAGCCCCTTCAAAAGCGTAACAACCTAAACTATACATATATGAGCAATAAAATTATCAACCGTGAATGTTCAATCACTGATAAATAAACTATCAAATCTAGAGATGCTAGCAAAAACTGAGTTACCTGACATAATCTGTGTACAGGAACACTGATGTGTGAAAGATAACATCGATTACATGATTTTGCTACAATATAAAATTGTGAAGAATTTCCATAGAACTCAAAAAATACATGGAGTTACTATATTCTGTGTAACAAAATGAAATCATTTGATTGCTCTGGAATCGACTGTAGTATGTTTTCTCAATAAGAACATTATGAGTGCTGTGCAATGAAAATAATAATAAAAAATACAAGGTACTTAATAATCAATGTCTATCGGTCTCCCAATAGTGATCTTTACAGCTTTCTGGAAAATGGTTACCAGCTTTTCACGAAATATTCAAATGTTTTTGATTAAATTTTTTTCTGCGGTGACCTAAATGTCGATTACTTAAGGAACTCTGTAGAAAAGCAATTGTTAGATGACTTCATGATCTGTTTTGGCTTAACAGACATTCTTCCAAGTGAGCCAACTAGAAAATCGCTTGCAATGAAAATGGCAAAATGTCTAAATCAAGAATTGTTTACATATTTACCAACTGCACCAAGTTAATAACCAGGGCATATATAATGCAATCAAATATTGGTTATCATCTGGCAGCTGTATGTGAAATAAAAATAGGGCCAACTTATATTTCCGACAAGGTAAGTAGAAACTGGGAATTCAATAACGTTTTATCAGATTACAACTCAAGCTAGACGAAACAACACATTTTCAATATGGGCTTTGATGAAGTCTGTGAATCCGGACATGACATCAATACCGCGATGAAACATTTTCATATCAATTTGAACTTTGCAGTTTGATCAAATTGCCTGCAAAGAGTGAGACAGCAGAATAGGGTGCAACTAAAAGGGTGGGTTACAAAAAGCATTGAAGAGGAAAGTGAAACTTTAAACCTAAACGATTATGACGGTTATACAGTAATAAAAAAAAATCTATAAGAAATTGATAACTGAAGAAAAAAAGAACTATTACTATGAGATTATAAAGAGCAGTGAAAACAAACAGAAAACCCTCTGGCAAATTGTTATGGGAGGATAGTAAAGGTACTAGGCCGGTTCTGGCTCATTCCTTATGGAGATTAACATGGAAAATGGCTAAGGTCCATTCTGGCGTTTTTGGTTCCTTTCAAGGTCACGCGTACGGCAGAGTCCAATCAGAGCGCTCCAAATTGTCACGTGACCCAGATGCATCGTCGCGAGTACACCACACTGGCGCCACCTATGAGTCACTAGCTGAACTATCTATTGGTTGAAGAAGATTTTCAATATAAGAAATAGAAACAGCTGTGAAGCCGCTTTCTCAAAGTACAATTTTCTACCATTTACCTGTATTTATCTATATAAATTATCGATATATGTGAAGCAACATAATTAAATTCACATCCTACATCCATTCATATCCTACAACATTAGTATGCTAAGGCCGTTTGAGGACCTCCCCCCTAGCTGTCCCCCCCCCCTCCGCCAGTGCCACCACACTGAATTGAACATGAAACCCTTTTCTCACTATCCGCCTATGACTTGGCCTTGGAATGCATGTGATGTCACATGACCTTGAGTTACATCATTACCATGAAAACCTCTTTTAACTCGCCGCCTATGATTTGGCTTCAAACGCCGCAACGATTCTATAACCTTGGGTCGCACATCACATGACCTCGAAAATTACACCAGATTCTGGACCTCCCCCTAACAGTAGTAACATCGCCAAACATATGGCCTTGAATATGAGTGTGTGCAGTTTCAGCTCGCACATGTTGGGTAACTTGAATAACGTCACATCATGAACCCCCTTTCAACTCTCCGTCTATGAAGTAACTTCGAGAGCCGTAACGATTCGATCACCATCGGCGCACGTCACATGTCCTTGAAAATCAGTCAGTTCTGGTCCTCCCCCGAGAATACCTACCACAGAGAAGCGACAAAGACGGCCATTTTGTGTCCTTTTTTCGTAGACGCATGCGTCGACTTGGTTGTCTCCACGTCATTATCGGACTCAGTTGTCTCCATTAGTCTGTGAGCACTGAGCAAACATAAAGCAAACATAAAGAGGTAGGTAGTTAGTTACAAAACGTACCTACCTAACTCGGTATACATTAAAAATATGCTATTTAAGTAAGAGTTTTCAGGAGATAATTAGTTTTGAAGAATCCATCGTGAAAAAAAAAGTAGTTGTGTGTTTTTGAATCGACACTAATGAAAATCTTCGAGCGAAATTCTACGAGTTGAACTAATATCAACATAAAACTAGATTTTGTGTGTATTTATAAGAAGTGAAAATCGAAATGCCTGGTTACTATTGTGTTTTCCAATATAGGTCTGCATGTTAATGGCATTGTGAGTGACATGGGCTCTAACTATTATGAATTGTCAAAGTTGTTAGGGGTCACTTTAGAAGAATCTGAATTTGAACTCTGTGGTAAAAAAATTGTTTATATTTTTGATCCAAGTCATTTGATAAAAGCCACTAGAAACAATTTTTTCAAACATTCATTTCAATTTGAAGGCAAAACTACATCTTGGTCTTTTGTGTGCTCTTTTTATGAGCAAGACATAGGGCAATTTTATAGATTCTCACCAAATCTTACGAAATCACAAATCAGAGGACAAAAATGTCACAAATCGAGTCAGATTTAGAAAATGTTGGATTATTTCCATGAATAGTGTAATTGAAATATGAGAAAAGCTTTCCAAATTGAATTATAAATATTTGAAAACGAGACGACTCAATTCAGATTGTCTTGAAAATGTTTTTGGTGCCGTAAGAAAACAATGCGGAAATAATGTTAATTCGACCCCCATACAATTTCAAAGGGCATTTCGGAAGTTGTTTTGCCAAAACTATTTTCATTTCAATCATATGAATTGTAAGAATGATTCAGATGATTTATCAATCAATATAAAATCCACAAACGTAAATGATATATTTATATCAGATGAGAATCACTTTTCTCTAGCCCTTGCCCTTCCGGATTATGATTGTAAAAATGAAGATGTATGTACTCAGAATTCATTCATTTACGTTTGTGGGTACATTTTTAAAAAACTCTTCAAGTTCATACATGTTATGTGTGGCACTCTTTATGCACGAAGTGCAGGACTTTGGATGTACATTGTCTGTTAAGCTATTTTAAAGCTTATACTACGGAAAAAACATGTTTGGAAATTTGCGCTCACCACCAGATGGATTCATCAATTTTATATATCAGTTGGAATGTTTATGTAACAATCGATTTACAGAAATTTATACTGGCGGAGCAGTTTCGAATATATTATTCAACCTAATGAAGGATGTAGATTTTCTTCATCCTTGTGAAAATTTTCCAAAAATGTACATAATTAAGCTATTAACATAGTTGAATATTCTCTATTATTACTGCGAAAGTTGTTCAATTAGCAATATAAAAATTGAATGGAGTAAGATGCCCTTTACACTATAATTTTATATTTCACAGTGAGCCCACGTACTATACTAGAACGTAAGAGTGTGTATTTTTATTAGTGTATATCACTGAGAGGTCATTTGTCTCAGTGAACCAGGTTGTTTATCACTCAAAATCTTCGGTTGGGAGTTGGGACACCGAACATCAAAGGATCCGACGTTAATGTCGCTTCTCTGTGGTAGGTATTCTCGGTCCTTCCCCTACCACTAGTGACGTCATATGGTATATGGCCTCGGATGTGTTTGTGTAGTTTCAGTTCGAGCGTGCTGGTAACTCATTGACGTGTTCTGCATTCAATCCGCAAGAAGACCCAGTGGTGAGAGGACGTACTGCAAGATCCAGTAGGTACTCGCCCTTCTGCTAGGGTGATCCATTGGAGGTCATTACACTCGGATGGCTCCATGAGCCAACGGTCGCATCAGAGGGTTCAGTCTGAACGAGGACCCTTCGGTGCGAAGATGTACTTGCAGATAATACAGTGGTTTTTTCGACACTCTGACAGCGATGTATGTGACGTAATCAATACAGTATCGGCATATTTCACATTCTTCCTTCGATGTACCAGGTTGTCCTCTGTAGTCTGTAGCAGCTAAAGCTTTATTTTCTAATAGGTTATTCCATGTATGCAATCCTTTCTCAAGCTCACCTTCAGACACAAATTTCAAGGTCAAAACAATAACACTCATTTTCAATGTTTATTTTTAAATGATTATTATAATGCACCAGACGGTCTCCTGAATGTTCTTTCAATATAATTATGACGTCATAGTGGTAGAGTGGAGACCCAAAATGGGCTGCCTTAATAGGCTGGAGAAAGAGGATGATGCGAGTTAACGTAAGAAACTATCAAATTTGTCTGGAAACCATAAAAATATAATTAGGGTATAGCAAAGAGCTCCATTGCGAGACAGGATTGTGGAAGAAAATTCCATTTTCAGCATATCTTTACGTCTCATACGAGAGCGAAGACCTTCGGTGTGAAAAAAGTGATCGTATACTGAAGCCAATGATATATTCCGCCTATGACTTGGCCTTGAGTTGTCTGTGACGACACATGATCATGTGTTACGGCATAACCATGAAAACCCCCTTTTGATCCTCAGCCTATGATTCGACCTCGAAAGCCGCAAAGATTCGATCACCGGTCACGGTCGCATCACAGTGTTCAGAATAAACTAGGACCCTGCAGTGCGAGGACGTACTTGCACATAAAGGTGTGTAACGTACTCGATACAGTGTCAGGATATTTCACACTATTCATTAATTGTAAAAGAGTGTGAATAGTTGTTATTCAGCACTTGTATATACGAATGTTCTGTGCTCAAGTTCGATAGAACATGAATACTTCCGTACCCAAGGTCAAGCTTATTTCGCGTATGCAATCCTTTTCAAAGTCATATAGATATATCAAATGATGATATATCAATACACCAAGCGGCTCCTGAAGGCCCTTCCATTTAAATTCAACATATCTTTAGGTTTTATAAGAAAACGAAGATTTCCGTTGTTAAAAAAATCATTGTAGTCTATCAATACTAATTATAGTAAGGCTTGAAGCGAGTTATAGGCGGAATATAACATTGGTGTCAGTCTATTATTTTTTATCCAACATGAATTTATCATTAATGTAGTGAATACACATAATATTCCTTCATTTGCTTTCAAAATTCACTTCCTCTTCATGTCAAGGAATATACCCTGACATGATATAGTATTGTCTATATTACGTTAACCTTGTACAAAATTTCGTTATCAACACTTTTTCCTCAATATTCAAGTATCCGTATTATTACGTACAATTCCGCTTTCTGCTTCGATAAGATTATTGGGGGTTAAAATGGACACTAATATGTCTAGGCTGTTTCTCAAAAGCTTGAAACACTGTTCCGAACCAGAAAACTGTACATATCTTAGCAACTTTTAATGCCTTATGAACCTGAGATCAGACCTACTTTGAGTATTGTTCTCATGTATGGAGCTCTGCCCCCAAACATACTGTTGCTGGATTCCATCCAGAAAAGAGCCATCTGCCTGATGGGAGACGCGAACATCATGTACAACCTTGATAGCCTGGAACATCGAAGAAAGGTTGGAGATTTGTCTCTCTTCTATATATACTTTCACAGGAAGTGTTCAAGTGACTTGGCACATTTGATTCAACCAATAGAAAAACGCAACCAATGGCACATTTGATTCAACCAATAGAAAAACGCAACGGACTGTGGCTGCTCATCGTTTTGAGGTTCAACTCAGTACACCATGAAATTCACTGTTTAAGAACATTCTATCTGGAGAACTGCGTTTATATGTGGAATGGACTCCCTGAAAACATTTCTTCAAATTGATATCATCTCCAGCGATTCAAATCCAATGTGGATCGCTGCTTTCGCACAGGCACCACTCTTAGAGCGCCTTAAGTATTTTTCTGTAGTGCTTGTGTTCTGCCCTTGAAAAATATTCAAAGATAAAATGGCTCCAATTTCGTTGGAGGTGGCTCGGAATATCTTTCAACTGTGTTCGTATCTTCCTGAAGTGATTTCTCCTCTCAATTTTTTCTCGTATCTCCATAATGTTTATATTATACACCATGAATAATTGTCACATCTTCGCGTATATGAAATTCTCAGTAAGCCCGCTGATATACTTATTTGTATCCCCCCCGTCAGAATATCATTCGTTTCATAAGATAATTTGACAGATTTTTGGCTTGAACACCCTATCTTCAATTTTCAATGTTTCCTTCTGAATTGAAACGGGTATTGTTCTTAAACGATACACATTTTCTTCTACAATTATACCATAACATACTGATTCAAATGGAAGGAACACATAAAGTATAGCTCTAGTTTGTATGTAGATTCTCATTCATCATCTTGCTCCCGAAATTATAAAAGTTGCTCTTGATTCAATATATGATTGCTCAGTCACCTAATTTTTCATATTGAAGTATTAAACTCAGTTGTCTGCCATTCCATTCGCATTTTCCTCACAAAAACTATTTTCAGAACCCTCTTAATTTTTTTTTATATGGAAAAGGTACCTCGGTGAAGAAATGTGTCATTTTCATAATTGAGATTTTCAAACACACCTGATCGACTATGTCTATCAAACAATGATACATCTCCCTATTTATTTCTTTCAAATCTCTTTTCTATCAATCATATTTCAGCAGACAATTTCTCAACTGCATTCAAAATGGTTTCGAATGATCTGTTTTGAATTTTGACATTCAAATTTCATGCGATACTTTTTTCAATATTCTTATTTGACAGTGCAATCTACTTCCTTTTCAATATATTTTCGAAAATCCTCTAATAAAAAAAATTCATAGATCTTGATATATGCATTGTTTTCACAACTAAGTATAGATCACAATTTCTCATCACGTTTAACTGACTTTGAGCGAATAAAGCCCAAACTACTTTCACTATTTCCATCATACTATATATGACATTTTGCAAATAAGATGCCGAAAGTTATAACGCGATACGCGCTCAACTGATTGGAGGACATCTCAAAAATAATAAATCTCCAAATCTATTACCTAAGAGTTGCAGAATTGAGGGCTGATGTCTGTTTTTTAATGATGACCCTATATACTTAACTACAAGTATATGGTTCCATCACTTGTATCTAACTTTCAAGCACTCTCATCTTGATATTACTGTTTGTGTGTATGTATGTGTGTGTGTTTGTCAATTCCCCCATCATAAACTTATGTTCCAATTTATACCTGCATTAGGGAATTTATCTGATCCTTCCGTATACTCATGGTTGGAACTGCTACAATAAATATAAATATTTCTTCATCATATAGTTGTTCACAACACAACAGCCCAAAATTTCAAATTTTTCTATCATTTTCTTCACATTGGCGTTAATTCTCATACTATGCCATTGTGGTGCCCCGTATCATAGTTTCAGTGATCTATACCATGAAATTGTTTGAAAGGTCTTGGGGAAGGGAAGGATCCAGAATCGGCTCTGATTTTCAAGGTCATGTGACGTGCGACCCAAAACGGTGTTTGTTATCATTGCGGCTTCCAAGATCAAGTCATATGCTGAGAGTTGAAAGGGGTTTTTTCCGCTGATGACGTAACTCAAGGTCTTTCGGCGTGCACCGCAACTTAAAGCCAAGTTACAGGCAGAATATAGCATTGGTGTCATGTTTTCACAACGGAAATCTTCGTTTTCGTATGAAACCTAAAGATATGTTGAATTATAATGAAAGGGCCTTCAGGAGCCGCCTGGTGCATTGATATATCATCATTTAAAATAGAACTTGAAAAGCTCCCAGAAACAAGTGTTATTGTTATGACTTTGAAATTCGTGTCTGAAGATGACCTTGAAAAAGATTGCATACGCGGAATAAGCTATTAGAAAATATAGCCTTAGCTGCTTGACCTTACGTTGCGGCTTTCGAGGTCAAATCATAGGCGGAGGATTAAAAGGGGGTTTTCATGGCTATGCCTTAACTCATGATCATGTGTCGTCACAGGCAACTCAAGGCCAAGTCATAGGTGGAATATATCATTGGCTTCATTATACGATATTATGACCTTGAAATTTGTGTCTGAAGATGACCTTGAAAAAGATTGCATACGCGGAATAAGCTATTAGAAAACATAGCCTTAGTTGCTTGACCTTAGGTACGGAGGTATTCATGTTCTATCGAACTTGAGCACAGAACATTTGTTTAAACAAGTGCTGAATAACTACTATTGACACTCTTTAACAATGAAAGAATATTGTGAAATATCTCGACACTGTATCGAGTTACACACCTTCAAATGCAAGTACGTCCTCGCACTGCAGGGTCCTAGTTTAGTCGGAACACTTTGATGCGACCGTGACCGGTGATCGAATCGTTGCGGCTTTCGAGGTCAAATCATAGGCGGATGATTAAAAGGGGGTTTTCATGGCTATGCCTCAACTCATGATCATGTGTTGTCACAGGCAACTCAAGGCCAAGTCATAGGTGGAATATATCATTGGCTTCAGTATACGATTACTTTTTCCACACCGAAGGTCTTCGCTCTCGTATGAGACGTAAAAATATGCTGAAAATGGAATTCTCTTAGGCGAGTTAATAGAGGGTTTCATGGTGATGATGTAACTCAAGGTCATGTGACATCACATGCATTTCAAGGCCAAGTCATAGGCGGAGAGTGGAAAAAGGGGTTCATGTTCAAGTGAGTGTGGTGGCACTGGGGGGGAGGGAACAGCTAGAGGGGAGGTCCTCAAATGGCGGATGCTCTTCCAGTTACAAAGCATAATTTGAAGACATTTGAAAGATATCCAGACTACGAAGGTATAAGAATATTTATCAAACTTCCACAACATCTGAAAAAACTGGACAATGAAAAATTTAAAAAGGAATTAAGAACATTTCCGTGTGCAAAAGCCTATTACTCCATCAGTGAATTTCTGAATGATGATTTTTGATTTACTTGTTGTCTAAGAGTTACACATGTTTGTCTGTTCTTCAGTACTATTCGTGTTTGGGACATTTTATTATATTTTGTTCAATGTAACAATATTTCACGTGTACATCTATCATAAGGATGTCTGCTATGTAGCGGGTACGAATAAAGTATTTAGATTTTTTTTAAAATTTACGTTTTGAAACATTGAATCCAGATACTTCCGACTACAGGAGTGCTCAAAACACACCAACACTGTTCTCTTCTGTACTGAACCAACATAACTCATTGTTCGGTCTCAAAATCTTGCTATCGAAATTATTATGTTTTTCACGTGAATTGTGAATCTTGAATTTTTAGTATTTAGTCTAAAGTAGCTAGCTCTAAAATTTGTACAAGAAAGCAGATTATTTTATGGCATTATATTCATTGTAGGTATTGCTAACTTGTTTAAGTTATTTCGTTTTTCCTTTTTCTCAAGGGTCTCCCAATCAGGGTTTACCAGTTGGTCTTCTAATGTATGAGTCACATAATTCCATATTCCCGAATATGATTACCAAAGCAACCCGTGTATTCAAGCCTTTTTCCACGTAAATATTGTAAGCTACAAAAAACTAGATTTTCAATTTCTCTATTGTTCTTTGTGTACGTTATCTTTGGACTTACCCGCTACCCTTTCCTACCTATGTTAATCATTGCCACCCCACAATGACCAAGCTAAACGCCCTCTCTAACTACCGATGTGAAACATTGCATTTTGTAAAATCATTCCATTACGTTTCCAACCTTGTATGAGTATAGTTAGAATGAATCTTGTCTTGTCTACAGTACATCTACCCAGTTATCTTTCTTATCCTATCATTTTACAAGAGTTAATGTAATTCTTATATGTATTGAGCATTTATACCCATGATCAAATAATCGTGGGTCAAAACATTGGTCCTTCGAGCAGGATATTTTTAAAATTGATTGAAAATATTCATAATAATTTTCAAGTTTTCACTTGAAATTGTAAGTGAACCGTACTATCGAAATCAGTGCAATCTTGCACAACCCCAAACAGCAGCATACCAGTTCCAGGATTTCAAGTTCTGAAAATGCATCGCGTACAGCAGCCCAAACAATGGTTTATCAATCATCCAACGAATGTACGGCCAGCAGCATCGATATCTTGTCAAAATCGTCAGTAGTCACGGTAAGTCATTTAGACTATCCAATCTTTCCTACTCATATATTCTTTCATTGTTCAATATATCGTTTCGATTACCATTTTCACTCAATAAATTCATTTTTTCATCAGAATAAACTCTATCAGATCAAACTTGAAAGATCAAAACAAATCTATCCATATAAATAATCATACAAATATTTTTCATTTCTTTTTCAGTAATTGATCAAGCAATAAAAATATCTGTCGAGCAAGTTAAATCATTAAAAACTAAACGTGGTGTTGCCCACTGATCTCTTACGAATAATGAAAAATTCTTATCGCGTTTCGATCCGTCAATTAACTTTCCTGCTCTAGAAAAACGGTTTTACGGAATTGAAACAATCCGTGCAACGTTCGAAACCTGTCAATCAGACCTTGAGTTAATTTTCGAAGAATCTAAAAAATTAAGCGATTATCGCACGAATTTTGAGGAACAATATTTTCAATTAAATGATGAAGATATAGTTTGAAGTTTATGTAGTTGGTGGTTGGTAAGTATTACCTACTCTCGAGTATATATACTCCGATATTTCTCTTAGGTCAGTAGTGTTAGAATACTTGAGAATGGTGTAAAAACCGAAACCTTGGTCATAATAATATCAATACTTTAAATAAGTGGAAATTAGACAAAGAATTTTCTTTCTATACCTATATCATTTAATTGGAGATGAATTTTCACAAAATGAATAAGTAATCAATATCACAAATTGGAACGATATATTCCATGATCTTTTCAACTCACTTGTCCACCAAGACAGTAGTATACACCCAATTCGAAAATTATTTTATTTGGAAGGCTGCCTATCAGGAGAAGCATTGAATCATTGGCTCAAAACTATGAGACAGCACGGAATTTGTTGAAATATTGATACGATTATCGAAAATTCATTCGCGATGCTTATATCGAATCACTTCCATTTCAAAACATTTTTTCTACTCGCGCTTTTCTAAATCAGTTTCAGAAGAATCTGAGTGCTCTTCAAACTTTAGGTGAGCCTACTAGCTATTGGGAATCATTTTTAATAGTTTTATTTCGCGATAAATTCGATTGTCGTTGAGTCGAAAAGTGGAATGAGCTCAACTCGAGAGTACGCGGATTCAGATTCAGTCTTCAAGGTCAGGCAATTCTAGTAATCAGCTCAAGACCTCAAATTATCGACCCAATACTCAATCTCAAAAGGCATATGCAACATCTACATCGTCAATTCAGCAATGAGAACCGCTTCACGAATCTTTGTCTGAAATTTCTAGTAATCATACTGCAGGAATTCCAGCTCAAAATCCCATGTATTTTCTTATGGCGCTTCATTCTGCTCCTTTTTGGACCTCAGGCCCACTTCACACGAAAGGAGTAAAGGTCAGCGCCTCGTCTCTGTCAGACGTCCGTAGCCTTAGCCTTCAAAGCCCACTTCAGATCACCTCCACTTTTCCACTTTTACCGTCATTCAGTCAACCAATCTGCTATCGCACATAGAGCGGGAAATTCAAATCAGTAGGTGAACAAGGCGGGAACGAGCACAAAATCCTATGTATTTTCTTATGGAGCTGAACTTTTTGCAATTTTTGGTTCAAACAGGAGTGGGGTAAACGTGGGACGTCATCAATGCAGGATGGAACAAGTATCGTAGCGATTCAAGTGTGGAACTCCGTCCCTCCCCCCATTGGTACTTCACCTAACGTATCAGCTCCCTTAGTACTCCGCCCTCGGCCCCCTTGGGATTCCGCATCAGCGCTCAGGCCCTCTTGTCACATGATTTTGATTAAAAGAAGTTTATAGTCATGAGATTCGAACTTGGATCGTCCGCGCGGTAGACATTGTCCTTAGCCTCTACACCAACGTAAGATATTGGAGGTAACTGCGAATGTTGGGTATTTATAGCGTAAGTTTTATCGGGACCGAAATTGACTTATTCATTATACTTGACAGCATTTTTTTTTATTTCCGTAGAATGTAATCGTCATTATCATATTGAAGATAGAAAAATATACTTAGATTTGGGAGATAATTAATATTTCATGTAAAGATGTGTATGTGTGTGTAAAAGCGAGAGACGCGAGTTATGTGAAGAGATTTTGCAGACTATACAAGGAAATGCAGTGCTTGCAGATTCCCACCCTGGATCCAGAAACGATTATCATCATAACTTTTCATGCATTCTATTTGCTATCTCGATGTGAGAAGTTCACAAGAAGTTTTGTATTGTAATTTTGAGTAAAATAAATTGTTTTCAAAAACGGTTTTCGACTTCAAAGTTACTTAACTGGCGCAGTCGCTGTAGGATTATTTCGCAATTCATTTTCGAGAAGTTCACGGCATCGGGTCCGATTCCGAAAATTGAACGTGAGTTTCAACTATTTGGCGTTTACTACCTACCTCTGGAGTTTACACGAGGAAGCAGAAGGATCACATCAAAAAAGCAGCTCTGAAGTACAAGTAAGTACCGAGTTCCTTTTTTACCCATTTTCCTGAATAGGAACATTTGATTCTCAAATCCAATCCTGAATAGCATATTACATTGCATAATAACGTAAAATTTTGATGAATCTTGATTCAGAAATTAAAAATTCAATAAATCACTTCAATACTACTGTGGTTTCAGAAGAAACAATGCCTAACGGAAACACAGAACAAATTAACGTTAGTATGCTTAGATTGTATGTAGATATGATCACGCCATACGATGGCAATCAAAACGGATCAAGTCAGTTCATTTCAAATTGTGATTTTTCAAATTCAACTTATTCAAATTCAACAAATCCTATTTTCAAGCAGTATTTACTGAAGGTCATTCAATCAAAATTAATTGGTAGAGCCAATCTCTTAGTAGGAAGTAGAATAGAGTTAAATAACTGGGCCTTAATTAAAGAGGCGCTCATTCAATGTTTTGGAGATAAGAGAAGTTTGGAGTGTTTAGAACAAGACCTTCTTGTAGCCAGACCTTTCAAAAACGAACAACCATTAGATTTTGCAAAAAGACTACAAGTTCTTCGTAGTCATTTGATTCAAAGAATAAATTCTTATAGCATTCAAGAAATGGATGAAGCAACAAAAATTATTTATAGGCGACAATATCAAGTTATGTCATTGAGAACTCTTATAAGAAATCTCCCGGCTCCCTTACAACAAACAGTTAGATTTAAAAATCCGGACAGTATTGAAACTGCTATTAGTTATATGATAGAAGAAGAAAACTTTTTCTATGCACAAAATAATTTTAGACAACTCAGTAACCAAAACAATTTACCGAAAAATACCCCAGATCGTCCTAGACAGCAAACAACCTATTTGCAAAACCCCATTTCCAATACACAGCAATATTCTCGAACATTCCAATCGAATCAATCAAACCCCCCAATACAGCGATACACGCAGACAGTCCCTAACCACCAAATTCCACCTAGTTTTCAGAATTTTCAAAATAACCCAAACAGATTTCCTAGTAAACCCATACCGATCCAACCTAGACCCACTGTCACAAAGTATCCGACAAATAGACAAGTATTCGGTCCCCCCAGAAATGTATTTAAGCCCACCGGACACGTTCCGAATTATAATCCAGAACCAATGTCAACAACTTCAAGGAATACATATAAAACTTCCAATATTCCCAAATTTAATCAATTTAGACCCACGGGTCCTCAAAATTTCCAATCTGAGGAACTTTACCAAATTGACAGTAAAGAAACCTCACCCGAAAATGATGACTATCTTGACGAAACTAATCAAATTGCCCAAAACGAAAATATATACT
>NW_019290255.1:32016-86812 GCF_000500325.1 Leptinotarsa decemlineata
ATCATTTCGAATCCGTTGAATACAAGGGGTTTGGAAATAGAAAAAAACAACGTTTTAACGCTTTGTAGACGTGTTTGATGCTCTATGACCAACACCCGTTATCCATATTTTCATTATTATCCCGATTGTATGACCACCAAACATTCAATATTATCGGGATTGAAGGGAGCTGATAGGTTAGGTGGAGTACCAAGGTGGCCGATAGGTTAGGTGGAGTACCAAGGGGGCACGCTGGATGGAACGAATGATGAATAATTGTCACATCTTCGCGTATGTGAAATTCTCAGTAAGCCCGCTGATATACTTATTTGTATCCCCCCCCGTCAGAATATCATTCGTTTCATAAGATAATTTGACAGATTTTTTGGCTTGAACACCCTATCTTCAATTTTCAATGTTTCTTTCTGAATTGAAACGGGTATTGTGCTTAAACGATACACATTTTCTTCTACAATAATACCATAACATACTGATTCAAATGGAAGGAACACATGAAGTATAGCTCTAGTTTGTATGTAGATTCTCATTCATCATCTTTCTCCCGAAATTACAAAAGTTGCTCTTGATTCAATATATGATTGCTCAGTCACCTAATTTTTCATATTGGAGTATTAAACTCAGTTGTCTGCCATTCCATTCGCATTTTCCTCACAAAAACTATTAATTTTCACATTGGGACTATTTTCAGAACCCTCCTAATTTTTTTGTATATGGAAAAGTTACCTCGTTACAGGAACTAAACTGAATGATAAAGGTATATCGTCTATCTTTAAATCAACTTGGATCAGTTTGATTTCACATTCTAAATTATGAAGTGGAAAATCAGATGAAGAATCTGGTTCAGAATAATTTCTTGTGAAAACATTCGCAAAGTTTGTTTTGTTTCATTTCATGTGACATATTGGAGCTAAATACCATTTTTCATGACATTGGTGACAAAAATGAAACATTTATCCGCTCGGTGATTTCTCCTTCCAAAATCGGATTCAAATAAAGAACAAACATTTTTCAATCACATTCAAATCTTCGGAGGCATTCATGAAAAATTGTTTGTAATTCCTTGCTGAAAAAGATTGAGAAATCACGTCCCGAGAGAGCTGAACCAGCCGCATCCTTCATATGAGAATATTCATTATCTGTTATTTCANCTCAACCCATCTGAGATAAATTACAGCACAATTGAAAAGGAACTTTTAGCTATTGTTTGGGCTGCGAAATACTTCCGCCCATACCTATTTGGAAGGAAATTCAACATTATAAGCGACCATAAACCACTCAAATGGTTGTTTAGTCTTAAAGATCCCAATTCAAAACTTATTCGCTGGAGGCTCAAGTTGGGAGAGTACGATTATGACATCCATTATAAAAGTGGCAAACAAAACACAAATGCTGATACTCTTTAACGTGTTGAAATAAATTTTATTGAGAACGAATACATTATCTGCAATCCAGGCGACATCGTTGGTCTAGGCATAGCAAGTAAATAGCTTTTTGGAACGAAGACCATGATGACGAAAGTAAATACGATTCACAAATTGAATCACTATTTGAAAATCAAAATTCTCCCAATCATCAAATTGAACTACAGACTTCTCTCAATTAAAAACTGATAAAAAACCACAATGAAACCATAACCAAACTTCACGATAATCAATTCCTATTGAGAGATCAACTCAACCAAGTGAGAGAAGAACTCAATAACCAAACTGATAATTTATATTTTTATATTGAATCCTTGGGGACATTTAGCCAAAAAATTGACAAAATTATGTTTGCCAACTTAAGTTACCTCCATCCTTCATTAGTTCCACTTAATGGTTTAGTAAGTGCTATCGAACACATGGCCAATATTTATGGTCATAAAAAGATCCCCAAAACTCAAAATGCATACCTTCATTACCAGCTGGCAGAAACTCAAGTAAAAATTGAGAAATACAAAATTATTTTTGCAATACATATACCAATTTGCCTAGAAGACGACTTCCGAACCTATAATCTTATTAGTTTACCATACCAAAATACCATCATCACCCCCTATAAACCTTTCCTCATACTCNAGACACCCTGTACACATTGAAAAATCACACGCCAAAACGATGGAGCCTCGTTGAATTGTCATGTTTTTTGAATGACGGATTTTGAGACACCTTGTACACATTGACGTCATGTTTTTTCGTGAATCCCGATTTTTCATTCATTATTATTATTATATCATTATTTTTCACGCCGACGTACACCCTGTACTGTGTTTTTCCTAAGCGATGAGACACCCTATTGGCAGCTATTTTTTTTTCTATTACGTTGGCAACCACGTTTTTTTTAACGCCCGTGGCCATGTTTTTTCTTTGAAACGATGTTTCATTCATTATTATTATTATACCATTATTTTCCACGCTGACATATTTTGAGACACCCTGTACACTTCGACGCCATGTTTTTTTCTATTACGTTGGCAACCATGTTTTTTTCTTCAATCCAATTTTTCGTTCATTATTATTATTATATCATTATTTTCCACTCTGACGTATTTGAGACACCCCGTACATGTTTTTTTCTTGAACGATGAGACACCCTGTATGACAGCCATGTTTTTTTGTATTACATTGGCAGCCATGTGTTTTTCTATAACGACCGTGGCCATGTTTTTTTCTTCAATCCAATTTTTCGTTCATTATTAATATATACCGTCATTTTTTGTAATTCCACCGCGCCGTTATCTATCAAATGAATCTACTCGATGCTCTTCACGCTGTGCGCGCGGTAGCTTCTGATTGCTCGACGAAAAGTGGAGGAGTGGGGGGGCGCAGTAGAGGCGCCACTCCTACCCAGTCCGTTTTGAAGAAGAGCTAGAAATAAACCATTCTTTCCAGGAGATTTGAAGGACTGAAACGACTTGATAGTCTATTCAACGGCTGTGATAACCTTCTTGACGACCTCCCAATCATTCTTTTTGGGGCGTTTAGCGCCCTCGAAGATGAGATATCTGTTGTTATCAAGAGTCAGATTTCAAAAAAAGTGGTTTCCTATCGAAAGCTCTAACGTTTCTTCACTAGGGGTCGTGAATTTTCCATCGACTCGTTCAAGCGACCCAATTTCAGCAGTCGGGTATCTAGAAAGAATCTTGTGAATTCTGTGCTCTCACAGAACTTCTTCCAAGACTCCCGTTTTGCCATTCTAATTTCCCTGTTGTTTGTCGTTAGAGTTGTTGTATAAAGCTCCAAGTCACCTGACTCTTTAGATCGATTGAATGAACGTCGAACTTCTTTTCTTTAATTTTCTAGGCTTTTGTTCCACCAAGAAGAGTTGTGGTTATCTCTTTTAAACCTCAGAGGACAGTTCTCATGATAGGATGAGATTACTGCTTCGCGAAATTGCGTCGCTACTGTATCCATATCATTACAACTGTGAATAGTACTGAATCCGTTCTCAAAGTACGATTGGAGGGAGTTTTTATACCCCCTCCAGACAGTAGATTTTGAGTCACGATATTCCATTACTGGTCTTAGACCTGTTTTAATATAGAAGAGAATATATCTGTGGTCCGAACAAGAAGGTTCAGTAGATACAGTCCATTGGTGTATCTTGTTTCTCAGAGAATGTGAGCTGATAGTTTAGTCTAATACCTCTTTCCTATTACTAGTTAGAAAAATTGGTTCTGAGTCTCATTGATTACAGACAGCCCTTTCTTCATTTCATAATCAGAGAGTAATTCTCTGCTATGATTTATATTGTGCTACTCCACGCTGTATGGTGTGAATTGGTGTCCCATCTCATTACGATTTGAAGTTCGTTTTTTTTACTGTTGTCGATAAGTCGTATAACAGCTGGAGGAGGTACGTTGTCCGAATCTTCAGGAGTAAAGTGGGCGAAACAGGCGATAATATTCGTCTTATCCTACTTGCCCGACAAGGAAATTTGGATGGCTACCACGTCTTGAGTGCAGAAGCCTGTAAGCAAAAAATAATTAATACCCTTTCTGATGAACAGATATGCTCTGGGTTTCACCGCAGGGAACGCTATTTCCTCACCATGAATATTGCTCAGTCTGGTTACATGGCCTGTATTTCCTGTCCATGGTTCCGGCAGGAAAGCAAGGTCGATTAATTCGTCCCTGAAAATTTTATCAGGGACGTATGAAGTGGCCCAAAACCAAAATGTTGTGTCTGACACCCATCCTCGCATGGCCATTGATCCATCGTCAACAACGAAGGTCCATGTTTGACCAGTGCCTCACTTTCCTTGTGAAGGATAGTCCACTCCAAGGTAGACATACCATGGTTTATTTTCCTCAATTTGGTGAGGACCTGGTTGAAGGTCAGTCTGTGACTGTCTCCGTCAAGAAGGTGAGGGTCCCCTGTGATACATTTCAGAGAAGCAACCTTTCACGGTTGCAGGGTATCAACTACACCAGCCACAAAAACGCAGTTCTGGAATTATACGTATGGTCATCATCTGAAATAACCTCTACGTCCGACAAAATAGCCCCCTTAAGAGATTTCAGCTGATTGACCTGATCGTTAATGAGGTAGACGGACAATCAATGTGCAAAGCGGTTTCATAAGGTACTTCGCTATTGCAGTAGTTGCCCGGCTGCAACACCAAACCTTTTTTCAGGTTCAGTTACTGGATCAGTTGAAAAGTTAAGAAGCTCTCGCTCCTGGTCTGAAGTTGCAGGTCGGTCAGTTGAAGTCGTAAGCTCGACATTCATATCCTGTGTAGACTCAGTGTCAGAAAAAAAATTTAAATTTACTCTCTTCATAAAAGTCCCACAAGTAGCAAGGGAAAAGTGGTCAATTACGGCAGATTACCGCATTACCATGACACGGCGATGATACGACTAGAGGGCGCCCGCTATCTCGAAAGTTCTTTTATAGACAGCTGATAGGCTAAGTGTCATTCATCCTCTCGGCACGTACACAGACACTCTCAGATTGAGCCATCGTTGGTATGCCATGCAATTAAGGAATAACAGAAGTACAAGTGATTCTGTCATTTGCGTATCCAGTAGGTCTACGTGGAAGCAGGCATCCGATGGCCGGTTTGCTCAACCCCAAATCCCAAGCAAAAACAGCAGGCACAGTGTTTCAGGCAGAGAAAGAGGAACAAGGACAGCCAACCCACCAAATGCGAAGATGAAAATGATAATTATTTCAAATATTTAAGTCAATGTTTCCTTTGAATATATGTTAAATATCTGACGAAGGAATATAAATCTACATTTTTAATAATTTATATTATTTGAGCTAATTCGCCACTTGAAATAAAAGTTGAGAAAGTAATATCTTCATTTTTCATACATTATCATAACATCTCCATCGCAAGATGGTTTTGTTGATTTCTCATCTGAAAATTAAGATTGATATACGTTGAAAACTCAAAGAACAACACCTACAGGCGAAATAATAGTGCATTTTGAAATAGTTTCCATTGGTCTTTCATTCATTTTCTAATTTTTTTATTACCTCTCGTTCAATTTGAAAAAAGGCAGCGACACAATTCATTCTCAGTACACTCCTTATTCAAGCTCCCCGTTTACAACCCGTCTTTGCCGCAGGGAAATCATCATGCTTGACAGATACCATCTCAGTAGAAAATATATACGTTTGTGTCTATGTGCGATAAATTCTGTCAGGTGGAAAATCGGGTGGAAGGGAATAATAAGTAACCTTTGAAGTGAACAAGTGTAGTGAAATAAAATGATGGGTGTGTTATCGTAACATCGAATGAACTGTTTTGAATTACGAATCTTGGCATAAATACATTTCTAATTGAAATATATTTCCATAATTGAAAATTCACGTCGTAGTAATCGAATTTTTGGACATATTAGTTATTGAAAAATAATTATAACATCGCTTTTGTGGTCGGTTCGTTCATATCGATTCACATTATTGAAATATCAATTGAATTCTACTAGTTTCAAGTTATGGTGATGACAACTGAGAGACGCTGTGAATATATGGTGTTTGAACGAAAACGAAACATTCTTTAACCGAAATTGCGTAAACATCATAAGAAAATGCAAAAATCAGTCCGTATTGAAAGATGTGAGAAAGTTAGGCGAAATATGATTTTGAAAACCGCGAAAATTCAAATTTCCTCCTGATAGCTAGGGGTGAAATTGAAAATATGGATTTGCTGGAGGAGGTTACTGACTGCTCAGTTGTTGAAACTGATTACAATGCATGATGGATTTTGTTTCAGTCAATCTTCTACAATGCAAAGCATTTCTAGAGTGATTAATTGACATTCGTCCAGAATCCTTCAGCGCAAATTTTCTGAATGTGATAGTGGGCTTGTTTAAACTCGAATATCATAAGTATGTCCAGAACTGCGCAGAAAAGTGAGAACGTATGTCCAAAATTGCGCAGCTAAGTAAGATTATCAATAATGAGAATTTCTGTGACTTTTTATGAATCGAAGAACTATGTTTTGAGAGTTATCAATTCCAAATTCCTCATAATTGAAATCAGAAGGAAAATAACGAGATCTAAAATTAGTGTCATGATCATGAAAATCAGTGACAATCAATTGTCTGTAAATCAGGTGAGGCATCTAGGAGTTCATAATCTATTGATTTCTAAACATTCTAGAAGATCAATAGATTCAGAAATTCGTGTAATTTTCTTCCTGAAAAAATGACACTTTTTCAGTTTAACACTGAAATCTGCTGTTCGGAGGCATTCGAATACCCTATTCAGATACCTCAAATGTTCTCCTACAGTATTTGACAGGATCAGAAAATCATTCAGGTACATGTACCAAAACGAACTGAATTGGTGATTAAAAAAATTTTGCATACAGCGTTCAAAATAACTGATTGCTGTTGAAAGACCAAACGGAAAACGACAAACACGATAAAATATTGTACCCACCATATAACCCGGAAACTTTTTGTGTTCTTCCCTTATTGGAATCTGTCTGTCTGTCTGTTGTGGAATTGGCCGCGGTGGATGTGCGTCCGACTCACGATCGAAAGGTCGTGTGTTCGATTCCCGCCTCGACCAGATATTTTTCTCGAGAGAATTTATCTGGTTGAAGCTGGAATGATTCTGCAACCGTGTTAGGAATCACACGTTAAAAGGTAAGACCTCGTTAGTCCTTAGCTCGCACAAGTTTCTCAACTTCTGAGAGTTGTCGTTCGTATGGGGGCNTTTGCATATTTGGAGATTGTTTTATATTCCATATCCTGTGATCGGATCAATTTCGATGTCTATGAACTTGAAATATCAAAAGATGGAATTCTGAATACTGAGTGTTCTTGTGTTAAAATATTGAAGTGAGGTTGGAATATCTTTCAATTCATATATTTACTCAAATGAATCTGAATCATTTCATGATTATTTTCTATATTTGACACATCGACCCTGTCATCTAGTGGACTATATTGCAAGTCACAGTCATCAGACAACATCTCCTGTTGGGAACTGTCTGGTACTGTCTGTCTGTCTGTCTGTTTTTCCGTTAATCAGCTGTCGCCCCCATACGAACGACAACTCTCAGAAGTTATGAAATTTGTGCGAGCTAAGGACTAACGAGGTCTCACCTTTTAACATGTGATTCCTAGCACGGTTGCATAATAATTCCAGCTTCAACCAGATAAATTCTCTCGAGAAAAATGTCTGATCGAGGCAGGAATCGAACCCACGGTCTTCCGATCGTGAGTCGGGCACACTACCACCACGGCCAATTCCACAACACTACTTCCACTCCTTTGGCTCCATATAAAATTGCTTCTATCTGTGGGCCTATTTCAGGTAGAAGTATTGGTAGTTTTCCGATTCAATTAAAATGACATGTTTAATAATGCTTGCACTGTTTCTAACATCTGTTTAGGGAAACGAAATTATGTTTATTTCCAGGAAAATATCTACTAGCACGACTTTCACAATTGAAATAATGAACTGCTTGACGAAGTCTATCTAGGGCTTCAGACAAACTTTGTACAGCGGATAAAGTTGCTGAAATATTGAGAGGAAAATGAATCGCTACCAGTGCTGATCAGAAAAAGTGGATCTAAGTAATGCGAGAGTGCCATGCATTTAATGAAATGATCTCGGTGTGTACCATCATCTCCAAAAAATCTTGAACTTTCTAGTATTCGCCGCACACTAAGTTGCTTTCGTGGCCTCCAAAATTGAAGTGTAAACTCCTTTCTGAAAACATTTCCCCAAGTTTTCGCAGAATCTTTGTTTTTTGTTTATTGATTTAATCCAAATTTAAAATTGAAAAATAAGTAATTAGATTTCACCAATGATTTTTGACCAGATAAATCAATATCTACTCAATATTTTATTTACTATGAGTTCATAGTAGAAGCCTTAATGTATAATAAACAAAAAAATGTGTGATGAAAACATAGACGAGCTTGGTTTTGTTGGATGTATCTGGTAAGACATTATGTTTTGCAACATGATATTTTTACGGTACTTGCAAAAAATGAACCGAATTTTCGTGATACGCGGTCCGACGGTATGTCTTGTCACAAGCACTCTCGGATGCAAACTGAATTTTATTTTCACTTGGTCTGATCCCCAAAAATTTCTTTTTGAGAAAGGGTATTTATAGTCATGTATTTCCCTAACAATTTGGAAAAGGTTGCTTAGATCGGAATTCGGCAAACAGAGAAATTATTAAGGATTGTAGATAAAAGTTGCCATGAATTCAAAAAGATAGGAATGCAGAGAAATGTCACGTTAACTTTATAAATTTCGGTACTTGAACTCAAATAATATAGTCATGAATAAATAAAATAGATGGTCTTGAGAACGTTAACAACAGAAGTATGGGCCTTTTATTGAGGGTTAAGTTACAAATCTACACATCGTAAACAAATGCCAATTAGGTACGTGGAAGTTTCCAATTTCGAATAAAGAGAAATGAACACATAGAAATTTTGGCCACATATACACTATTACACTCCGGACACTCAAGCTGGAGTTTATAAGCACAAGTGTCCGGAGTGTAATAGTGTTTATGTGGGACAATGCGGCCGAAATTTACAAAAACGATAAATATGCTGAACATGAAAGGTCCTTCAGACTAGGAAAACATGATTCAACGTTTTCAAACTATTCCTTGGCATGCAACCACAAGTTTCCGAATCTTAATGATACGGAAATTTTGCACTATTCATAGAAGGGTTACAAACTCAATTACTTAGAATCCTTGGAAATTCACAAGCATAAACATTGCGGGTGCAACCTATTAAATGATCAAATCGATCTAGTTTACTAATCGGTTTTTGAATTGGCATATCTGCATTGTAAACTGTGAATTCAGGTACTCAATCAAGCCAAGTACCTCTATTAGTACCTACAGGGATGGTATATAGGGGCTAATGTAATGAACCATTGTTATTTTATTGTATAATTTTAAAAATGTCCGTATAGGACGAAACTGCGATAACGTTAGTTACAAATGAGAGTGGTAGAAAACATAAAAAGTCTCATTTCTCTTCTGTTCAAGTATTACTTTTAATTTGTATAACTTATATTCTTCAAAATAGTAACACTTCCATAATGATATTTCATTTTCGACAATATCTTTTAAGTTGTGTATCTTACATTACATTTTTTAGAATAGTAACAATTCNTAACACAAATATATGAATGAAGATGAAACTTTCGATATAGAAATTGATTATGTTCTTTGCATATTTCATATTACATAACCGAAAATATACAAAGAACAGAAAATCATTCGTAGCTCCATCTTACTATCATGGCTACAAAATATAATAAGCAGATATTATGTTTCGTCCTTGAATGCGTGAAACATAGATTACAAAAATCAAAGATAGATCATCTGAACCTGTACATCCACAATGAAATATTCGATGACATTGAGTCACTAAATAGACTGGCATCTGAAAGTTGAAATTTGGGGGCTTGCTCTATAATTTACTCTTGCAACTAGTATCACTTCATTTTGAATTATAAATTTCAGGAACTTCATATATGTTTGATTTCTTGTATCATTTGAACTAGTTACTGATACATTATAATGATATACAACAGAGTTGACGTCACTTCAGGGTTTGTTTCTGCAGCTGGAAAGCAAGTGCGGCATTTCGAAACGAACGGCCTCGAATATTCATGCTAATCTTCGAAATTTCAATATCATCACTGAGATCAATTTTTCTGTACTGACATTTATATTGAGAATATATTGATATATTGAAGTTGTGACAAACCCTTACCGAAGTGGTGCTGATAAAACTTTTGCAATAAATAAATCATTTCAATTTAAAAAAATTCATTCACCAGATATTGGAATAAGCCAGTCCGCAATTGAATGAACGTACCATGACGCCCAGCAAGCCTGTCATCATTTCATGATCGTAGACTTCAACAAGATTTCATCCAATAGGAAAAAGCTCAATGGCTTTCTACTTCCCCATCATTGAATAAAAGATGTTTTAAACGAATCTTTCGTCTCGTATTATCATCCAACGTGATACTGATGATATGATAAGATAGGTGTCTTGTTCCAAAACTTCGAATTTTACGACGGAAGATGATGTTGCTCTACAAAAATGACATTTCACAACAATACTCTTCCATATATCACACTGTATTGCTCACCTGTGTATTATACTTGTTCAAATTCCATAACGATTATTTGAAGTACAAACTGATTGGAAAAAAATTATTTCTGTGTGATTCAATGTTCAAAGGTAGTTTCAAAAGGATTCTTCCTTTCGTGAAATTCAATATTTGTGTGAAAGTATTTGTTTTCAAATGATTTCTAATTCCAGTTTGAATCTCAAGAGAAACTTTTGTGAATGCGCCATATATTTTTATGAGGAGTTCCTATTGCAGTTATTTTTCTTCACTGTGTTATTTCAAATTTTTTGTTCAACGATGGAAAAGTAGAAAACCAAAAAATTTTTTCCTGAAAATATTTCCTTTTCAAATCTCGCCCCATCTTCACAAATAATGAGATTCAATTGGAGAGATCTGAATAACAAGAATATTGAATACCAGTTTCGCTTGACCCAATCTCAAGAAAAAAAAATTGAAAAATTCAAGATAGATCAGAAGCAGCATTTACTGATCAACCGCATCGTGGATATTCGTATTAAATTTCAAACCGTTAGACCACGAAATGACGAATTTTTGATTCCATCATTTTCACCGACTCCAATAGTAGATAAGGTCATAATTTCGACACGTCTATGTATGTTGTATCATTGTAAATGCAATATTCCATATATAAAACTCATACATTTTGTATATTTATGTATACACGTGAGTGTATGCGTTCGTCCACGCATTTCTCCGGAACTGATCAAATTATACTATTCTTTTGTTTTGGTTTACATTTACTTTGCATTTGAAAAGAATATATCAGGATATATCATAAGTGACTCGATAGTTTCCAAAATACTCAGTAACTAATGACCAGTGTACCAGTGAACGTAAACGTGAGTCCAAGTGCTCTGTCGAATGAATATTTATCGAAATGGTCAATACACGAACAGTGAGGAGTGATAAAATCCACCATGATGAGATAACCAATGGAGGTAACTCTCTTTTGACTGTTGACATAATGAAGCAAATTATAGCAAATGAACTTGGAAAGGCATAAAAACACGTCTTGAAGAAATCTCAATCCTCAGGAATGAGATACAATTGTTGAAAGACACAAACATTGATTTGATCAGATTATTGAGTGATAGTTAGGCATCAACATTGAAGGATTTATATGATATCGAAGCTGAATCATTTTTCAATTCGAATTTATCAGGGGGTATCCGTCAGGGGGTATCTATACGTCCAACTATACAAAGAAATGAAAAAAATATATATCTCAAAAACCAATCGTTGGATCAAATTCAAAGGATTTGGATGGGTATTTTGCCGGTGAAGATCCAATGGTGTGGCTATACGTACGGCGGTGCAAAACGCAAGCAACATCCGAAAAAGTCATAGAGTACATTGTAAAGAAATCACCTGGATATAATTTCGACGAGACAAAATTGGATACTATTGGACGTTATTTAGCGTTTCGAATCAGCCCGAAGTTAGAACTCAAGGACACTCTTTACGAACCTACTTATTGGCCCGAAACAGTTTTAGTCAAACGATTTCACTTTCATAGATCGACATTTCGGACATCAAAAACACCATATAATGAAAACGAATTCTAATTCGTTATTTTCCTTGCATTTCGAAAAATCATATAGTTTCAATATATTGCATGGTAATGTAACCTAATAAAATTGAAGAACTGCAATTCATTGCAGTAACAAAAAATATGTGTTTGTCACAGACGTGGTGCTGTGATAGCAGCATCGATTCATTGGTATCAGAAAACTATGGAATTGCCAATTTCTCCAACAGTCAGAAACATTTTCACGGCGGCATAATGGTATATGTAAAAAATAATTTTATTGAATTGAAGAGTGTTAGATCTAAAGAGGATGAAATACACATAGAGCATTGTAGTCTTAGTTTCTTGATTGAAAACGAGAAATACTGTCGACTCAATTTATGTAGACCACCCCGGAGAGCACTAGACACTTTCATAGGCAGATTGTCAAAAATTCTGAATCAGCATACTAGACGTTACAGCAACATTATAATATGTGGCGATATGAAGATAGATAATTTGAATAGCATTTTAAAAATGATGAATCTACTAGGGTTTTTACGAAAAAAAATGATGAGACTGCAACATTAACAATTGACTATTTCACTACAAATATTAATATGTCAATATACAATGAAAAAGTCGAGAAAATGGATCTCAGTGACCATTATGGTTTGATATTTCAACTGAAGGTAGACGGTTCGCAAAAAAATGAGAGTATTGAAAGAATTCACAAAAAGAACTTCGTGTCAGGAGAACTTATCCAAATTAAAAAAAAAATTCAAGTAACAAAAATTAACAATCTGAGTATGAAAGTGGCTCAGAAGTGAAGTAGGGCAAATGTGGCCATGATCAAAATGTGCTAGATTTGTATCGCACGATGAAAAAACAACATAGTGAAAATATTGAAGAAGGTAAACTAATATATTACCAAAACATAATATTACTTCAGATAGAAAACATAATGAACAGAAGCGAATATGGAAAACTGTTGATACACTGTCCGGAAATGGAACATTGAAAGAACGCCCACAGGAAATGTACATTGAAAATAAACTGGTCGAAAACAAAAAAATAATTGTTGAGTCTTTTGTCAGATATTATACAACTATGGTCCCGAATAATTCACAAAATCAATTCAAAAATGAAATTTTATTAGGTACAACGGATTCATGCATAGTTTTTATTTCAATCCTGTTCCACCGGAATGAACTGCCAGACTACAAAAATAATTGAATGTATTGTTACGGGCTTTTTCCTGGCTCAGAAGTAGTCTTTATATACTGTGTAAGAGTTTTATCAGTTGTTACTCTGAAGGGTGAAACCGTATCAAAATTTTATAGTGCCCTACCGAAAGCCAGTATTTGAGGTAAGGTAGAGCACTGGTTAGCTCAGTGGAGACGGGTGGTTCGTATTTCCTAAGTAGTTCAATTAATGCAACCTTTTCTTTGGAGAAAGAGAGAGAGGACGTCTATATTACGTGACTTTACAAAACTCACTTTCTAGTATACTAATACCTAGCCCTGTACGTACTAGGGGTTGAAAAAAGTCTAATTCATTTATATAGTTAAACAAGTTAGTTTGAAAATAATTGCAAATAATTTGGCTGGTGACGAAATTGGGTGTCAGAAGAAAAAGGCAATAATAAAAGAAATAATGGTGGTACTCATCCGATTCGTTAGCTTTCCTCCCTTTTTGGCTGCAACCTGGGAAGTTGAAACTGCACTCCCCTAACTTCCAGTAAGTAGTGGAACTGTCAGACTTTTGAATTTCAGAAATTCCTTTATTACGTTATCCAACGACATGAAACGAAAAAGGCTTAGAGGATAGAGAGAACACAAGAATACTTCATCAACTATTTTATCCATACCTTTGATGAAGCCTTAGAGTCTGATTTCAGCTCTGTATCCCTTCTGAAATAGGTAATAACAAGTAAGCTCACAACACTAGTTGTTAAAAAAAATGGAACACAGCAATTCAATTTCCAATCGTGGGTAATAGTAATGAAAAATAATCCAGAACTCGTATTTTTACATTCACTGAATAAACACACTGTGCTCCTGCCTGAAATCTTTTACTTGAAGCCATTATATGGCAAAACACGTGTTGCGTTTTTGTAAAACTATCTAGTGAAAATCACACAATAAAGTGTTTTTAGAATACGTTAGTTATGGATTCTCATCAAGTATCGGCCGATTCCATCATATATCATCCTCTCTGGTTTGTGGATAAACGGTTGTATCCGCTTTATTGCTGCCACTAGCAATACATAATTGAAGCGTGTCAATATTCTGTCTGCTGTTTCGTACGTTACAAGAGTGAATATGGCTCTATTCACTATTGTATCCTTTGAGGCAAACTTATATGTATGTTTTAATGTAACATTTCTGTCGAAAAATTCATTTATTTCATCATTTTCAGGACACTCATTGTTTTCCGTAGTGACAAAGCGCACCAAGTTTTATGGATCCCAAAGTGCCCTATGGCTTTATGATAGCATTCATCAACGAGGATTGTTGGATCATATAACATAACAGTTCCATGTCTATACAATACTCCATTCTGTTAAAAAAATGCTTTGCAAAGCAATATTGCGAGGAAGGTCCTTTTTTATACCGCTCACTTTTGAATCCACATCTCTCAACTTCTTCATTTTTTTAGGGAATACAAGAACCTGAAAACAGCAGCAATCACGTTGACACTTCATGGTATATACTTTATATCAGAACAGAACTCCTGTAATACCAAGGCACGACGCGTTATTTTCGGGTTGAGTAACCTACAGGAATTCTTCAAGTGACTCCCTTTCTAGTGAACGACGATCATCCCAAGCCACTACTTGCCTCTTTCCCTTCATGATCTGAAAAAGTTGGGCCTCCAGACCATAGTCACTGCTGTCAGTTTGGACGTGCCAGAGCGCATATGGTCTGGGTGATACAGCAAAATATCGCTTTGGGAAATTTGCCAAACATTTTCAAAACTTTTTTTTTATTCCACAATCGATACCTATTTACTCTTTTTTATGAGTAATATGGTGAGGGGTTCAGTGAGAGCAGAAAATTTCGGACAGAAAAAACAGTACATACCTGAAAACCTGTTTCGGGTCTGGCTCAATTTCCTCTTGTATGAGAATGTATCCTAAGGAACTGATTTTCTTCCTGAATAAATGAAATCCGTCTGAATTGGTGATTAAAAAAATTTTGCATACAGCGTTCAAAATAACTGATTGCTGTTGAAACACCAAACGGAACACGACAAACACGATAAAATATTTTACCCACCATATAACCAAAATGTCCTTGTTGAAATAGATTCATTTTTTCCATACTCTTTCAGTGATCATAATCGTGAAATCAACTCGAAAGTTTTCGGAAAATGTTCGTTCGAGAGTATGTATCCATATTACAATATATTAGAGACAAGCAGCTGGATTCTGAAAAAGATTTGAAATGACTGGTTCTGGTAGAAAAAGTACTTGATGTGCGCGTAATGATGGGTGGAAAAAAAAATCTGTTTTTCCGTTGACCAGCTGTCGCACCCCTACGAACGACAATCCTCAGAAGTCGAAACTTGTGCGAGCTAAGGATTAACGAGGTGTTACCTTTTGACGTGTGATTCCTAACACTGGTTGGACGATAGCAAGTGAGAATCGATTTTTCAGACTAGGGCTTGAACCACCGATCAACACGGCCAGTCAATTCGAGTGAGTGAACAAAGCACCCACGTCAAACCGCCTGGCTATAGACCGACCAAAACAAACCTGTTATACTCTAATGAATGCTCGTACAATTAAAACAACAATTATTATTGTTATTATTGTTTTTGTTGTTACTATCATTATTTTCACCACTATAATTTCCAAAGGATAAGCTGATCAGGCCCGATTCCTATAAGTCCGATTCAGTCGAAAGGGCGCTTCAGCGTTATGAATTATTGACCGACCCCCACACAGAAGGGCGAGTGATCAGAGCCTCCGAGAATCATGTTCCTTGAGTAGACGCAGTCTGCATTATGTCCGGCTGACTTCTGCCATCTAGCGGCAAGCCGATATGATCTAGAGATTTGAAAGTAGAAAGGGCATCATTTCACCAAGGAATCCAATGAGGAGAGTGGTCAGCCTGTTTCAGAGGTACTACATGACAGCTGAACCAATTTATGCCATTTATGAATAATCTCAATAGAAACATAGGAGTTCACATTCGAAACGGATATAGAGAAACAGATTAATTACTTAGACCTGACCATTACACATAATTAGAATAAATTCGAGTT
Source organism: Leptinotarsa decemlineata (assembly GCF_000500325.1). NCBI lineage: Eukaryota > Metazoa > Arthropoda > Insecta > Coleoptera > Chrysomelidae > Leptinotarsa > Leptinotarsa decemlineata. The sequence goes on from NW_019290255.1 coordinate 48,385, forward strand.
CAATGTATGAAGAAAACCAAGCTATACAGACATTACAATCCCAAGTGATTTTCTCCATCTCGACAGTCATGAATCAGCAGCATACAATTCAATAATGCACAGAGCATTCCCGTTACCTCTATCTGCTAACAATCCAGATGGGGAAATCGAAATAATTATACAGATATAACATTATAATGGTTTCAACGCAGACACAATCCATAAGTTAGTCAGAAAACAAAGCTTCAAATTTACTCACAGATCAATATACCCCCAGATCAAACAATCAGAAATTAAGAAATTTGTAACTCTAACATATTTTGGTGAAAGAACAGAGATAATTGCGGGGGTTTTCAGAAAAAATAATGTGGAAGTGGCATTCAAATCACATGTCAGGTTATCTCATTTGCTTTTTAATATCGAAGATGAAGTGGGCAAGATGGAGAAATCTGGAGTTTATAAGCTTAAGTATCCGGAGTGTGATAGTGTTTATGTGGGACAATGTGTTCGGAATTTTTCGAATCGTTATGCTGAACATGAAAGGTTCTTCAGACTACGTAAACATTATTCGAAGTTTTCAAACCATTTCTTCGAATGCAAACACAAGTTTTCGAATCTAAACGATACGGAAATTTTGCACTATGCCATCAAGGGTTGGAAACTCAATTATTTGGAATCCTTGGAAATTCATGAGCATAAACTTTGCAGAGGTAGTCTGCTAAATGATCAAATCTATGTAGTTTACTCACCAGTTTTCAAATAATATCTACATCGTCACAGGCCACACAAATTTCAGGTATTCAATTCAGTTAAGAACCTCTATTATCACCTTGATGGGATATATAATGGCTAACATAAAGATTTATTTTCAATTCATTATAATTGTTCGAAAATGTCCATATGGGACTAAACTGCAGTTACATTAGTTACAAAAGGAAATGTTGAAAAACATATAGAGTTTTATTACTCATTTTTGATTATTGATTATTATTGAAAATGCAATCAAGTCAACATTAAGTAATTGTTTTCAAAAGTATGTGCAATGATCATTCAGATACCAATTGAATTCGTATAATCAGTGAAAACTGAACACAAACCATTTTTTGAATTTTGAAACTGTTAACGTATTATTATGTTATGGACAACTGAAGACGCACAAAATTATTATATAGGTACTAGATTTTCAAAATACAAACATAAAAATTATCAGAATCAGCTACTCTCCATATATGTTTGTATAATTTCATAAGTGATTCCAATTTCACATCGGTTTATTTTTTTGCAAAATACTTATATTGTATTGTATTTGTGGGTTTTTTATTTTTACTGCAGATTCGAACGAATTCGCAAACAAGTTGATAAGAGAAAGATTTTACATCAGGTTGTTATCTCAGTTACTCCAGAAAATTATTAGTGAAAGTTGAATGAAATTATTTATTCATTTTCATCAACGATAAAATTATATTACAGGTTATTAATGCAAAATGAAACCACAAGAAAAAAACGGCGCCTTTATCAATATGGTGAAAATACAAGAGGAAGAGAGAGATACAAATAATCGAAGAAGAATATGAAACGGATACCATAAAGTTTTGCCAAGGAGAAATCGCAATTATGACGAGTTAAGTAATGAACAGCATTGTCAATTCAAGAAAATTCGAATTCAGAACACATTAAGTGTCATAAAATACAGCTTCAAATATTTTTTGAATTGAAATCATCCGGTATAAGTATTGATTTGTGCTTTGTTTGTTGACCTGTTGCTATTTCAATTAAATTTTCCAGACTTCCCAGGTTCTGTTCGTGACCTTTAAAGAGTGTTGTATGAATAGCTTTATACATTTCCACCTCTTTCATTGAAAATCATTTGATTTTTTCATTGCAAAGAATTGTACGATACTTCGAATTATAAGAGCATGAAAAGTGATAATCTGGGACTGATTCTGAGATTATTGGATCTATCATCTTTTAGGTTCTACTCTCATGTAAAATCAACAATTCACTCCAATAACCATTTTGACCAAACATCATAATTGTTAACATAACTTCCGTAAATTCAACTTCTCCCTATAAATTTTCTTTCGAAAGTTAAACCCCTTGCTAATTTGAACACGTTGAAGTTTTATCAGTGATTTCCACAGATACACGCATAGAGTATAAACGAAAAATATCCATGCAACATCTCTTCCTACGCAAACTCCCGAATACTCCCGAACTCCCGGCCCGACCAACTGCTTAACATTATATAGAGCGATTTCATGCCGCACAAGCTAGTAAATCGCTCCGGATTTTCCTGTGGACGAATCGGTTTTCCTCCTGTGCTTTCTGATTTTCGGGTTCGCCTCTTGTTGTGTATCCGTAAATGAACATTTTTGGTAAACGAATTGAACGTGAAAGTTACTGGTGATTTAGATTGCGATCAAGATAACTTGAGCAGTTCATATCAATCTAGTAAGTGAGAAGTAATTTCAGGTTGCATCTCAAAGATGATAGTAGAGAAAACCTTTCATTCTATTCAATGGAAAACAGTTCATTCAGGCAAGTGAATCTTCCAGAATGAACAGAGTCATGGATAGTTTTGGAAATATTAAATAACGTTGAAGGGTGTTGCTTCAGATTTGTTTGAACAATTTCTGTTGAACTTGTATCTCTCATTTCCTTCAAAATTTATCTTATCAGTTGAGTATTCACTTCGAAAATTCTGTAGCCTATTATTCATCATATTCTGAGCATACTGCTTACGAAAAGTTGAATTCATAAAATATGCTGATGGCAATTACCTTCAAGTTTTGTTATTCTCTCAAACGAGTCCACTGAAATAAAAAATATTTAAACTGGAATTTCGTTCCATTAAGAGAATATCGATAACAAATTCACTTCTATCTGAGAGAAACATATACGTGATTTCATTTATTGAATGAGAAGTAAGGAGCCACAAATAATTTTTTCTAACAAATATTTTTACATACTTTCAATTACTGTCGACGTGATGAAAATAATTGAATGAAGTTTTGAAGTAGTAGGTATTATTTATGTGATGACAATGTCATCAGACATATTCAATCTGACTTTGTATCTTCTAACGGTTAATGTTTCCAACACAAAGTTTGGGACACCGTTTAATCGTGAGACTACTTCCAATTGACCATATATTGTTGTTGAGTATCATCTAGGTCTCATCTTTTTCGAATTTATATACAAATGTTTGATGTACATGTTGAGAAAGAATATGTGAATTTCATGTATGTTTTGTTGAAGAATTAGAGAATAGAGAGTTATATACTTGTGATGCATAGTTTGGAACCTCTGGTGTGGTAATTAATATTACTGGACTCTTTCCCAACATCAAACCGTTATTTTGATACCTCGACACGTGTTTCGATCACCAAGTGATCATCTTCAACAGAAAGATCGAACTGATCGCTTGGTGATCAAAACATGTGTCGAAGTGTTAAAATGATGGTTTGATGTTGGGAAAAATCTTCAGTGATATTCAGAGAGTTATATCATGAAATATGAGATAAAATATGAGTAAGTTCGGACTTCCATTGTCTAATATGATATGAATAGATTTGGAATCCATATTTTTTTAAAGTTTTTACAGATTCTTTCAGGGATTTCCAATCAATTGATATCATATTAGATATCGGGAATCCGAACTAATGAAATGCATTATTAAGATTCTCCCATCGCATTGGATACAAGGGATTATTGAGAGACAAAATAACTTATCAAAAGAGTGATTGTAGATTTAGACCAGAAAGATGTGCTTTGAGTAATCACGTAAATGAAGAATGCCATTTTATGGACTTCAATGCCTCAAAAATATTAGCAACTGAACATATAGAATACAAAAAATTTTTTTTAGAAATGTCCTTCATGTCACAATCACCTTTATGCTTAAATGATATCATTCATATAATAAAACTTTTGCATTTGGATCAAAGGAATTATGGTCAAAATCATAGTTATAATTTTTCGAATTTTTGACCCATATACAGTACAAAATTATTCAAATTCAAGAATTGCATTTTACTGTGTCGAGAATCAGTTAGTGATTAAAAATTAACAAAAAATTAACAAAATTTCAGAGTAATCAAAAAAGAGTTAGGACACCTGTCAGTTTCTTCTCTATTGGGTGTTTTATGGATACATTTCAACTTAGTGTTGAATAAAAATTATAATCTCTAAACTCCAATTTTGAATATTCTCGTTATTTCGCTACTGCGATAATTCGAATAAAAGACGTTTCTCTCCTGGCCAGGAGCATTTCCAATTTCAATTTTTTTCTTCATAATGTTCATTATTTAAAACCATTTTTTTTCATCTGACATTCATGATACTATGGTCATACCTCAGAAATCAGTCTGTTTGGAACGAGTTCTTTCTGTCATGTATATCATTGTCTTGTAGTAGTATAGTGTAAAATTACTCCGATAGAGGATGGGTTAGGGGTTACAGGTGAAATTTTTTAATACGATCCATATCAATGAATGGAAGTCGGTTCTTATAGAATGATGTAAATTTGATTTAAATTTCTTATGCCAGTTGTATCACGAAAAACAGAAGATGGTTGGGAAACAGGTTGTTCACTATAGAAGGAAAAAAAATATAATGTTGCCCGAAAGTAAATCAATGGGAATGCCGAAGTTGAACTCCATTGAAAAGAAAATGGATAGAGATGGATGATTTGCCTGAAAGTATGAAGAAAGAATTGGGGAGTATATCAAAAAGGAATGATGTCGATTATTGAAACCTGAACAAGTGGAGGTTATTTCCCAAAATAATAAAATGTGGTATATTTCCCATTTTGGTGTACAAAATAAGAATAAACTCGGTAAATTTCGATTTGTATTCGATGCTGCTGCGAAAGTCATTGCCTCTGTCAGTTATTTCCGATTTTCGAATGTTTTCGAAAATGAAATGATATTGGTATCATCAATGACCCAAGTTGTTCCACTAAAAAAATTGAAATTTCATTATTTTTGCTACTCGTTCAGCAAATGAAGTTATTAAAGAACACAATATGGTCGGATTCCAAGAAAGTTATTCAATGGATTAGAAATGAAAATTTCGAAACATCGACTCACTTTTCCCATAGGACTGAAGAAATGAGAGAAAATTCCAAAATGAGTTAATGGCGTTGGATTCCAACCACGATAAATATTGCTGATGAGGCTACAAGAGATACGAAGAATTTTGTCCAAACGAAGAATGCAGAAAAACACCACGGAATAACGCTTATGATTTCCGAAAAAATTATAGATTCTTTATCGAACGAAAAAACTTTTTGAAATGGACCTGGCTGATTTACAGATTTACAGTACCTATATGTAATGTGTTAATATGTATGATTGATGACTTGTTTATTTTGTGGTAATTCATGATCACTCCAATGAAATGAATAAAAACACTTTGGTCTAATTACCACTAGTGGTAATTAAAGTGATATGTAATGCGATTTTGCAAGAAGAATAGACAAAAAGGAGAAACAACCGTGGAGAAAAAATTTGAAGCTGAATAAATTTGCTGTAAAAAGGTACAGATGGACAGTTTTACAGAAGAGTTTAAAAAGATAAAATGATTTCATACTCCAGTAGATTACTTCTGTTCTCCGTTATATTCAGAGACGGTTCATTGAGACTTGAAGGCAGAACAGATTTCTAGACAGAACTATATGAGAATATAAAACATCAATTCCAGACAGCAAACACAAATATTCTCAGCTTTCGATTGGACATTTTCATGAAAAATATGGAGTACGAGGAGAGAACTGGTAATCAATGAGCTGCGACAAAAAATACTGGATTATCCAGATTACATGGGCAGTCAACAAAAGCACGATGAACTGTAATTTCTGCAGAATACGAAAACCTGGGTCGTAACATCGACTGAAAATACCATCAAGGCCATTCTATTTTGTGAAAATGGACTATTTTGGACCATGTCCAGTACGTATTGGTAGGAGAATAGAAAAAAGATATGGTGACTTTTTCATGTGTTTTTTGTGTAATAGCGATCCACATTAAAATTGCTGAATCTTTATCAACTGATTTCTGCATTTTAGCCTTGAGACGCTTCATTGCAAGATGTGGAGAACCGGAATTGATAATAAGTGATAATGTATCGAACATGAAAGCTGCTGAATACGTTGGAAATACATTTGTTGTGCGAGCCCACATATGGGAGGAGCGTGGGAGAAAATGGTGCGTGATTTGAACATAACTTCGAAAAAAAGGTACAGCAACCCTGATGGCCGAAGCGGAGACCATGGTGAATAGTCGACCGCTCACATATGTATCAACAAATTCAGAAGATTCAGAGAGTATTACACCAAACCATTTCCTTATTAGAATATCAAGCTCGGATAAATCACCAGGGATTTTTGACAAAAAAATTGATCCGAGAAAGCAATGGAGGTACTCTCAAAAGATCGCTGACAAATTTTAGAAGCGTTCTGTTCGAGAATACCTACACACTCTAACGATAAAGTGAAAAATGACCAAGAAAAGGCAATGCATTCGAAACAGGAGATGTCGTAATAGTAGTCGATAACAGACTTCCGAGTAATAACTGGCCCCTTGGAAAAATCATTGCCACCTACCCTGAAGAAGACAATCAAGTCAGAGTCGTTGATGTGAAAACGAAGACTGGCATTCACCGGCATCCAATCACAAAACTTTGCAAATTGTCACTACTAGAATAAAGCCAGACCTCAACACATGATGGTATACACTCTTGAGGGGGAAAGGTATTCAGTTTTGTTTGGAGTTTTTGTGTTGATTGATTCAGAATGTTACTGTAGGAAAGAAGAAAAAATAATTGACAGCTGTTGTTTTGTCAATTTTTTTTTTGGTTTCGATACTTTAATTCAATCAGTTTTTTGGATTTTTAAACGAATCCAATCAGCCACATTTCAACTATTGACATTAGTGAATATAAATAGCCTCCCACCTGAAAAATGACATTCATGTGGAGGTATGAAATTTGTCAGATAAATTGATATATTCACATTATTTCCCACTCATTTTTACAGTATCATTTCATAATGTCATTAAAAAAATGTTCCCTACTTGATAAATTATATATCTTTGTCTTCAGATGGTGCAGTGGAGATCTTACTGAATCAATTACAGATAGATCTCATGACTAGTTGGGAATAATCCTCACTCCCATCCCGGAGTATGTGTTTGTGAAGTTGTTTTCGGACTTTGTCTGGAGGAAGCACAGTGGACATTCAACTGAATCAACTGCAGATAGAGCTTATGACTGGTTGGAGTTAATTTTGTTTGTTTGGGATACTCAGACGGTTCACTCCGTCTGGAATGACCTTTCCGGAACTGACGAGGAGCAAGTACTCCGAAATCGGTCTATTGGTAGTCGTCCCGACCGAATGAAATTACATTCTGGTTTTTACATAAAGGAAGTAATTTGTCACGAATATTCCAAATAGAAGACGTTGCACAGTTGTCTGATGGTTTCACTTCAGCTTTCTGTGCAGCATTAGCTGAATTAGTTGTTGTTTTTCTGTCGGGTATCTGTCCCATACCTGAAAAGCTATATATTCGCATGAAAGGCAAGGGTATGGTATTTTCATCTGAACTGAAGCATGTGATATACACCTCTTCGTAACATATCGACTGAATCAACTGCAGAAAGCGTTTATGACCAGCTGGAAATGATTTTGCTGTTCGGAATACTCAGACGGTCCACTTCGTCTGAAATGGCCCTTCCTGGTACTGACTAGGAGCCAGTACACCGACGAGTCTATCGATTATCGGTGATCTTCCAAATGGAAGACGCTGCGCAGGTGCCTGATGGTTTTACTTCAGCTATATGTGCGGCATCAGCTGGGTTAGTTGTTGATTTTCCATCGGTTAGGCGTAGAACTTCATAGGACGCACTTTCCACAATACTCAGCCTGAGCGACAGCCTCAAAACCAGCCTATTGCCATCTTGCGAGAAAGGCAAATTCACAATATTATGTTATGTGTTGAAGATATCAAAATGAGTTATTTTCAAAAGTTGTTCGGAAAATGATTTTGACCCTACGTACCATATTTCATTCCATAATTCGAAATTCGATTTTTATATAATTTTCATGTTCGTCTGATTTTCAATTATTGATTCCGAATGAGAAGCTACAGGAATGATAAAATAGTTGAAGTCAATGGAATCAATGAATTTCTAATGAATCAATTTCCATTTATACAGTATAACGAATTCGTTATTTTCTTAGCTTCTGCGTAAACGAAAGATTTCTTTTTCATGAATGCTCATTCAATGAATTCCATACAATGTATGTATATATGTAGTGTATGGCAAAATAGATTAACAGGGTCTCTCTGTCAAAAAAATCAAAAATCAAACTCTGCTTCACTTTGCCAAGCTTTCGCTTCTAATGGGAAGCTTCTTCAGGGCAGTAAAAATGAGCGAAAAACAATAAATTGAACATAAAAATTGACGAGAAAGTTATACATGTATAAGATGTTTTTGTGGGTTTGGTCATAACAAAACAGGGGAAGAGGGTGAAAAACAATATATAAGGATTGGGCAAGAATTTGTGACATATTGACACGATTAGACGATATTCAAAAATAACCATCAATAAGAAGGTGCAATATTCAAGTCGAGCCGCGACCTCATTGCACAAAGACGCACACATTTCATCGCAAGCGAATATTAACGTTCAAGTTGGTTGATGAAATACATTTTTTATCGATTACGAGGAGTTCTTATTCGTAAACCCTAGACAACGAAAAACAAGCCTATAAAGTAAAGCAGAGTTTGATTTTTGATTTTTTGATTGAGACCCTGTTAATCTATTTTACCGTACATTTCTCCAGTCGCTAAGATTATCCACTTTATATTGACATGTTGCATTGAGTCTTGTAATGTTTAAAATCACGAAATTTCATATCATGTTAAGTATAAATCGCTAGAACGAAAGTCTTTTGAATAGTTATGAAACTGGAGGGCAATGTTTACTTCACAGAAAAGTATGATATTTCGGGTTAATTCGTTACTGAATTATTTGTCAGAAAAAAACTATCAAAAAACGGAATACGAATGTAACAAAAAAGAAGAGGAATACATTTATTCGATTACTGATATATTAACGTCCATAAATTAAAAATTCGAATCAGTTTAACAAATAAATGAAAAAACTAGATGAACTTTGCAACAACTAAGACCAATTTCTGGAAATGTATTTTAATTTTTTTTTCAATCAAGCCGATGCGGGTATGTTATGGGCGAAGTATGACATTGAAGGCTCGTATTCATGAAAATTATGAAATTTGAATAATTTTTTGTTCGAATCGATGGAGCGAAAGATACGAAGAATTTAAAAAATTGGAAAAAAGTCTAAGTGACATTTTTCGAAATTTACAAAAAAAAATCGACAGGTTTCGAGTAGCACATCACAGAAGAAAAGAGGATGTTGTTTACTTATTCTTTAAGCACAAATTATCTGCAAAGTCAAATTATTCATTATATCTATCAATAAAAATAAAAATACTTCCATATGTCGAGAACTTCATGTGTGACACTTTGTAGCAATTTTCTTGGTTTTGGCAGATGATATCCACAATGCTTCAGAAAAGCTTCGTCAAATAGCCTCGTATAATGAAAAGGATGGTTTCAGTTCACCCCACATAATTCAAATCCAAGTTTTTGGTTGGAAAATCATGAAAGAAGTTTCTTTAAGAATATAAATCATGATCGGTCACAATTTGAAAAAGAATCAACCCAAAATTACAATCTACCGCGAGTTGCGATGCCACAACTGACAGAGGAAACGTTGAGAGTTTTCCAAAGATCCGCGTTTCTGTCATCTCAGATGGCTATATCAAAACTTGTTGTTGCTACTGCCGAAATACAAAATTTTGAAGAGATCACAATAGACGAACACGAAGAAAAACAACCCTGCGTAACCTACGTGTTAGTAGGTTACGCGGTGTTATAGTTGAGTGTTTTAATACTGATATAATTTGCAAAAATAGTTCTGCTGAATATTTCAACTCTGCAATACTATACACAATGTTCACAGCTGATAATCTTCTCAGGAATGAATGAGCTTTTTTCTGAGTTTCACTTGACATAATTGAATTATTTCAATACACGAAAAAACGTATTATTAGTTTTGATATTGAACTAAATGAGAAGTGATTGAATATTTGTATTCTATTTCAAGTGTCTATGGAATTTGAAGTACGTTTTCTTGTTGGTCTATCTACACAGGTTTCAAATATCATTCGGTAATAATTGTTCATTATGGTATTTTCATTTCATATGTTCTAATTACACTATACTTGTTCTTAATGCCTTCATAACTCATTTTTCATAAAGATAAAAAATCAGTTCCTGATAACTCACTAATACCTCACTGATAACTTTCACCAATCTGTCTGGGTATCAGAAATCTGATACTCAGACAGATTCTTGTTATCTAGATACTGTCAGATTCAGAAGTTATGACTGTCAGCAGCAGATATTTCGCAATGATAAAAGGGATTCAAATGTATTGGAAAAGAAAGTTTTTCGCTTTCTACAACTCCATTTTGATACAAAAAATGTAGAAATCCTCTTATGTGTCTGTGTATGTAATGAACTCATAAGATCTTGGGATCGATATCTCTGAAATACGACAAGTATTGCAATTTTTATCATTGTTAGTAAATTTCGCTTCGCTATTGGATATTTGGGCCATAAGGATCTAATGGTTTTAGTAAAGTTATCAAAATACGGCCCATTGACTAATAAGAATTTGTTGCTTTCTCTTCTTTTTTCGCAATTGCTTTTTAGATGTTACAAAATATCTCAATTTTGACCCAATAAGGTAGGTAAGGTAGGTTAGATAATCATTCAACTGAATTATTGGTAGTATCCAATAATTACATTATACTCGACGCAAAATAATAACGATTATTGAATTGAAATATATGTACTCGTATGTCATTAACATAAATAAATCAAAAATGCCTGTGTTTATGTTGGAATTTCAGTAGATTTCAGGTATTACATGAATATCTGTCCCATTAGTAGATGATTATCATATATTCGCGTCAATATAATCCAGTTTGAAAAATAGCCAGCTTCCGTTATTACATTCTGAATTCTATCGATAATTAATACAATAAAAAATTATTATGATATGTGATTTGTCATTCCAAACTTTGGATGAAGGTTGAAATTGATGAAAAAATTGAAATTATAATCTATTTTATGAAGAGAACTGAGAAGGTAGATACTTTAGGAATCTCAGAATAGACACAGGTAACAACTGAGTATATCAAATCTTGTTCAAAATGTTTTATATACGAGTTGAAGAGAAAAATGCATGTCATTGCATTATATGTTATTTGAAAATTTTCAATGAGAAGCATGTATTGCTATGTTTTAATATGATTTTATAGTGCTACCACCATTGTCAGATCACGTGCACAATGCATTTATAAATTTCAACTGATTTTCAACTAATTCAAGAAAAAAATTCTTACGTAAAGCAAGGACAGAATCATTGATTTCGCTAATATTGTAAAGTAATACTTGAAATAGTTACAGTCAATTATAATTTAATTTTTCTTTTAAAACTTATGTTGTTTAGTTATCAAGTCATTCATTATTCGGAACGTCGTTTGGATGGAAATTTAAATTATATACTCCATGAGTGTTGCGAAATTCAGAATTGTTTAATGGTTTTTCAAAAAATTTCAAAACTTTCCTCGAATTTTGCCGTCAATTCTACAAGAATGAATGTTTCTTTCTAGACGCTCATTAAAAATATTTGTGAATATCAAAAAATTCTCCTGAAAAAAGGATATTATTCTAACATAAACAAAAGTCTCGAATTATTTCAATTTTATATGAATTATCGAGTTCATAACATTTGCACTGGGTTGTACAGCACTGGTTAGTCATGTTCGAATTAAACAGATTTAAAAATTGGATTTCTACTTTCTCAGCGATTTTAAAGTGTGAAGATATTCCTTCTCAGATCAAGAGTTACACAATTGAATTTACAATTTTATTCTTCAAATCACTTTTATGAAATATTTTAGTGCGTTAATGAGAAAAAAGAATCCATTATATCACTAGTTATTCTGTTTGAACACAGGTATAAATCACGTCTTGTGTTTGAAAAACCTGTAAAACAATTCAGATTCTGTAATAATCAGGTGATAGTTTAATAATTTAGATACCTCTACAATTGTTTCACTTTAAATACTCCAACATCAACAAACAACACCAAAGCCGTCAGAAATAATTGATAATGATTAACTGTAAGTGAAACATACTGTGAAACAGTTGGACACAGAAATCTCATTAACAACAGCTTATTTCTCAGACTTGTCAAAAATGTTGAATTATTTTAGAGAATTTGAAATGGGTTCGATTGATGACCTATTTATTTTGTAGAAATTTATATTGAGAATAGAATAAAAATAAATCTTGTCTAATTTCATTTTCAAGAAACGAATACATCAAGTCAAGACAAGTACTTAAATATACACTGATGAGGTCAGGTAATGGTTACCTGTGTTACATGTATAGATTATTATTATTATGATAGTACTTCACATTCTAGTACAGTGTATGTTGAGAATGTTCTAAGGTGGGCTGACAGGTGACTGACAGTAACCAACAAAAACATGTAAAGTGAAGCCGAATAAAAAAAAGATTCGTTTTTGAAGAGTGCACTTTCATCTGAATATTTGAATGATTCAAACTAAGAAATATATTATGGTGGCAGGTTAATGGGACTTTGGATCAAATCATGAAAAAATCTAGATCAAAGCGTGAGTACTGTTATAAAATGCATAATTGCAGTGGAAGTTTCAAACCTTCAAAATATTCAACAAAAATGTGCAAAAAAATTTTGATGTTATCTCAAGCACTCTGATTTATTCACATTCAACATTGTAAAAAGCTGAAAAGATGTGCAGAGATGCTGAAATTGGTAAAAGACAAGTGAAGAAGCTGAAAAATGATAAAAAAGTCGACGTCGTCACGACTTTTGATTGTGTTATATTTCAACTATACTTCACAAATTTTTCATGAATATCTCCTTTCCATTTATGAGAGAAGAAATATCGAAAAAAACTCAAAATCAAAGTTTTTAAATAAAATGTCGCTTACGCATTTTTTCAGTTTTCGGGTGGCGCTTGAGCCTTTGTCGATAGCGTTTACAAAAATCGAGTTCCTTCCATATCCACTTGATTTGGCGAGTGAAAGTCGATTACGACTTTTCATTATTCGGCAATCAAATGAAGAAAAACATGGTGGTTACGACTTTGAAAAAATAAAATGAATAATAATATGATTATTCTATCAAAACTCAAAAAAGCGCAATATAAATATACTGTACAGAAAAGAAAAAACACACCAAAAACTATTATTTTCGTTGTCTCAGAGACAGCTGAAAAATCAAAATAACAATAATATTTGAAAATGGTTGAAGAAAGAATACTGGTATGCGCAAAATATTTATTCATGAATTTTTACTTTCCTTGAAAGAAGGGTATTCCATGTGGTACTGCTTCTTGATTTTGCAGAGTGCTTGAAAATCATCAATTTATTTTTATCAATTGGTAGTTCTGAGCTATACGGTTTAATAATATTACAGTTTTTATAATAATTCCTTTCGATATCATGACGTTCCTTCAAACCATAATCTATAAAAGCAGTCAACTTGTTAGAATTCTGTTTCGAAAATTCAGCTCGCTTAATATCAGTAATACTATCTGTGTAAGCATAAATTTATTTTTATTTTAGCCCGGACAATTATCGCAAAAGAGTGAAATTGACAAGGGAGTTGAATAAATTCGAACATATTTCATTTGCCCCTCTCTTACCACCCTTCTAGCCACACAGATAACAATATCCGTTTTTTTTTGTTTTACTTTTATGAACAGTAACGTTGTATACGGCATATTTCCGATTGAAACCATAAAGCGTACTCGCCCCCTTTGGTGTGGCTAAAACTTTTTGCAAATCGAAAGAAACGACGAGAAATTCATGTTGTGAAGATCGGTTATGTTCAGATAGAAAAAATTGTTTAGCTCTATCTTTGTCTTTCTGATGTTTCAAAAATTCTTCGCGGTCTTTTTCGGTTTTATCAGAGTCCAACATATTCTCGAAACGAACACATTGTGAACACTTACCTTTTCTGGGAACGTGGGTTCCAATATTATAATCTCATTCGGAGAAGTTTTTGAAACTGGAGATTTTTAGAGGCGTATATTTTTTTCTCGAATTTTGTTGCTATATATCCTATGAAGCTTCAAAATGTTCTTATATCTACAGGTGAGTCTGGTTTCGAACTTGAACTTCGACAATAATGTGAAGAAATCTTCGGAATACTTTCAATGGAGTTAATGAAATTTATCCCATTTGTTCACGAGTAAGGTTATATCTTGGTCAGTTTGCCCTCGCTTGTCCGAATTTTCTTGAATTTTTCCTCGAATAGCAATTCCCACTAGCTTTTGACTGATATTTAGAGTTCTTAACTGAAACTGTGAGCATAATCTTTTCTGTACTTCATTTTTCATGAAAAAATATTGATAAGTGAGGCTGCGTCGTGAACTCCCATTATCGGAGGTATGTGGATAAATAGAGTTATTGTCTGTACTCATCTTCATCGCCATATCTATTGTTTTTTGGACCTTGCTGATATCTAAAAAACAGGAAGTAAAATTTGCGTCAAGCGAATATTTCAATTATAGAATAATAAAAAAAGTCTTGTACCTAATACCAACCACGAAAAGGTACATGGATAATTCATTGAACAAATTATTGGAAAGCTACATTGGTCATTCGATGCGTTCAGAAATGAAAGAAACATAACCCTTCGATTTCGTCGTTTCAACAACGCAGTATTTTGAACAAATCAGGTATAATAATGATTATTATTGCATGAGTCGTTACAGTTCCTCATAAGAAAATTCAATGATACTGGGTTTGATGCAGTGAATTTGAAAGAAAACAGTTTGGAGAAAGTTATTTGTTATATTCAAAGTTTCAAATATCCCCCATTATTATGACGGATAGTGATTTTACCTGTCGCAGATACTACACCGTCATGTAAATTGGGTATAGAAAACTTCGAATACAAAAATATCTCAGTATTTGTTCGAAATAGGTAAGAATAATAATCAAACCCAATATTATAAAAAATGTTCGGTGGAACAAACAATGAATGTCTTTTTCATTCCGACTCAAAAATTCATCATCCTGTATCTAATAATACTAATTACTTGTAAAGTTAAACTGAAAAGAAAATCAGGGGCGTGAGCGACTAAGCTCACACCTATTCACACTAGGCCAAATAAACCTAGCTACTTAACGAAGCCGATTAGTTCGTATGATGAGCGGTCTTCGAGGTCAGATGATAAGATTACGGCTTTGCCGAACTCTAAAGACCTGATTCGGTCCCAGCGAGGTAGGCACAAAGTATATGCTTTGTTAATGAGGTAGTAGGATAGTCAAGTTGCAAGATTCCCACCTTGATACACACGACAACCTTCACATATGAGGGTTTTTGCACGTCAGCTACATCTGAGGATGCCTCAGATTCAGCCGTGCAGAGCTTTTTCGCCTGTGGTTTTGATGAATCATCACTTGAGCGCAAACGAGTACGAACCTGCTCATGGGGGGTTTGTTCCCTCACCTGAGACAGATTCTGCGTACGACGCTCAAGAATTTGGTGCAAGGCACAAGCAAGGTACCTCGTTTTCGAGGAGACGACTCAGTCGTTTCCTGGCTGCACCACCAAACCTTTTTTTTAAGGTTCAGTTGTTGGTTTAGGAGTTGGAAAGCTCTCGCTCCTGAATTAAATTCACAGGAAGGTCAGTTGGAGATGTAAACTCGACATCCATCTCTTCTATAGACTCGCTTCTGAACTGAATTCACAGGGAGGTCAATTGGAGTCGTAAACTCGACATCCATCTTCTCTCTAGACTTGCTCCTGAACTGAATTTACAGAGAGGTCCGATGGAGTCGTAAACTCGACATCCATCTCCTCTGTAGACTTGCTTCCGAAACAAATTTATAGGGAGGTCAGTTGGGGTCTTAAACTCGACATCCGTCTCCTCTGTAGACTCGCTCTTGAACTGAATTTACAGGGACGTCCGTTGGAGTCGTAAACTCGACATCCATCTCCTCTTCAGACTCGCTCCTGAATTAAATTTACAGGGAGGTCAATTGTACTCGTACACTCGACATCCATCTCCTCTGTAGCCTCGCTCCCGAACTAAATTTACAGGGAGGTCAGTTGTAGTCGTAAACTCGACATCCATATCCTCTGTAGACTCGCTCCTGGATTAAATTCACAGACAGGTCAGTTGGAGTCGTGAGCTCGACATATATATCCTCTATAGACTCAGCGTCATAAAAGTCCCACGAATCTCGAAGGTTCCGTAGAGACGGCTGATAGGCTCAGTGTCATTCATCCTCTCGACACGGATACACACACCTTAGGATTAAGCCATCGTTGGGATGCCATTCAGTTAGGGAATTACAGAACAAGGAAACGTTCAAACAGCCTTTCATACAACAACAGAAAAATACATGAATTAAGAGAAGGTTTATTGACAGTATTGAAATATCTCTCTATAATGTACAGAAAATAAAGGAAGGAAGTGAAGCTGTTTGGAGTATTCCTATGATAAATATCAAACGAACTGTAGATTTCAAGTAAGATACTGGTGCTCTTTGTAATTACATGCCAATATGTACTTATGAGAAACTGGGATTGGAAAGAGATGATATTATTGATACATGTGTTTCAATAATTACATATAGTGAAGTGAAAGTAAAATATTTAGGATATGTTATTGTAGAGTGTATTTTATAATGGGCTCGGTACAATGTTAAAGTGTATCTTGTGGAAACAATAAGTGTTCCTATTTTAGGGTTGAAAGCATGCATCAAATTAAATTTGATAAACAGAATTGATGCTTTGGGAATTGTTGATAATAAAAATACTTTTATAAATAATGATTAACCGTTATTTGAAGGTACAGGCAAGATACATTCTCAATATAGAATCATGTCATAAAAAATGCTGAACTTCATGATAGTGATTACAGAAGAATTCCTGAGACTGTTAAAATTGAGTTGAAAGTTACTGTAGAAGTTTTGGTGAAATGGAAGATAATAGAGAAAATTAAAGAACGAACACAGTGGGTAAATAGTATGAAAATAATAGAGAAACTACGTGGTTCTTGAGAAATTTGCCACTGAACTCGAATAAAAATATAATTCCTGATCAATTTCTAATACCAACATTAGAAGATTCAGCACCTAAGTTGAAAGAAAAAACAATATTTACAGTATTGGGTTCAAAAGAAGGATTTTATTGAATACCTTTGAAGAGAGAAAGCATGAAATACATGTGTTTTTCAACACTTTTCGATAAATTTCATTGTCGAAGACTTTCTTTTGGTCTCAATGGAAAAAATATTTGATAATCTCAATATAGGCACTTATTTCGATGATGTAGCAATAGGTAGTGCATCTGTTCAAGAAGACGATGCTGTTTTGAGTGAAGTAGTAAAACATGCAGAAAAGGTTGGCATCAAGTTTGATATGGATGAAGTACAGTAAAATTACATGAAGTGAAATATCTATGTCAAATATTTTCTTCTACAAGTGTTTCTCCTGATAATGAGTGCATTCAAGCTTTTTTGAATACACAAACTCCTGGTGATAAAAAAGGACTGCTTCTTATTATACATGGCAACGACTTTCACTTGGACTGTTAATCAAACATGAATATTGAATGATTTCAAAAAAAATATTACAGAAAATTCCACAATTACAGATATTTGTTTCAACACATTTAATAGTGGTAGAGTGAAAATGGACTTGGGGGTTTCTACTACGAAGAGGATAATTCGTGGCTTTTTGTTCATGAGCAATGATAGAAACCAAAACCCAATATTATCAAATTGTCGAAGAGTTATTTGTTCATTTGTTTTTTTTAATTCCATAATTTTGTATATGTAAGAAAAATAATAATCAACACTGATCATCGGCCGTTGGTGTCGATCTGTATAAAAGATTTTTATAAAGTATCTGGTCGTCGCCAAAGACTCAAACTGAGACTTCAAAATATAATTTGGATATTGAATATTGGCCAGGAAAATACATGAAAACATCTGATTTGTTATCCAGAAGTTCCTTCGAAGAGAACCCTGAAATACAAGTCGAATGGATACTAAAATAATAATTTTACCGTTTAAAGTGTTGAATTAGAACATCCTATGAGTAATAGTACTTTAAAGAAACTAAAGAATGCTACACGAAATGATCCTACATTGAGTTTGATCATAACATTTTGTAATGATGGTTGGCCACTCAAATCTGATATCTCAGAATTATTAAGGTTTTTTGAAATACAAAACTCATTACAAACAATGAATGATTAACATTTTTTAGATCATAAACTTGTAGTACCAATATCTTTGAGACATTCAATGTTAGAGAAACTGCATATTGCACATTTCGGTATGTGAAAAACTGAAAATAGAGCAAGGAAAATGTTCTATTGGCCTAAAGAAAAGAAAAGATAAAAAGAAATTTATTTTCAAATGCTCAGTATGTTTGAAATTTTCTCGTAATAATAATAAAGAATCGATAATACCTCATATCAGACCTAACTCAACTTTTAATATTTTTTCTGATATTTTCACATACGGTAGGTGCGATTATTTGGTCGTAGTTGATTACTTCAGTAACTGGATTGAGATGTGTTCTCTGAAGTATAAAAGTTTGCAGGAAGTTATTAAACATTTTAAACGATTTTTTTCTATATTTGGAATACCTATTTCAGATAATGTATCCTACAACAGCATAATTCAAAACATTTCCAAAAAATTGGGATTTCACATTAACAACATCTACTCTAAGATATCCAAAATCTATTGAACAAGCAGAACGTGCAGTTGGTATATGTGAAAGCATGTTGAAGAAGTACTCTGAGAGTGATGCTGATATTTACTTAGCACTCTTAGACTACAACCCCTCTGACTGGCCTGAGTTTATCTCCAACAGAATGGGGATTGTTTCTCAATTTGGGTTATTAGAGCAAATGCAAGTTTGAACAAAATAAAGTTGAGTTTGATTCATAATTTTTTCAAATTCACTTCGAAATTCACTTCAAATTGATGTTTCAAATGTTGGGTTTTCATTTTTGAAGAGATTTGTTTCTAATTCACATATTGGCAACAGCGCCTATATCAAGTTGAAATAATTCATACGTACCTAGATATTCTACTTTAAAAAAGGAAAATTATCTTTATAAATCAACAATTGAGGCGAAATATAAATTATAGTTCAATACCACCACAAAATGTCATATGTCACAGAATGTCTCGGAACTCGGAACAGGAACATAAGAACAGCACGCCTCTGAAATATGTCATCTTTGTTTGTCTCATACAGGTAACAGATTCATTGTGTTTTATTAGCTATAACCGATGTTGTCAAATGGTGAAATAGAAACGAATCCCTTCAAATGTTGAATGCATCATTTCATTCCTCTTTTTTAAGTATTCAAATATTTTTTAAAGGAAAAGGTTGAAATGATAAGTTCAAAATGCGTTGTTTCAGAGCTCTATCATGAAAACTACTTGATTTTCGTCAGGAGGAACATTCCCCATTATTGAACAACATATTGTTGCGTACAACCTTGCCTGTGACGTCGAATATATTAGCTGAAAAACTCAAGATTGACTTGAAAAATATTTTAATTCATAGAGAAAAAATATCAAAAATTACAATTCAAGTGCCGAATTCAGAAATGGGTTTCAGGTGGGAGAGAACATTATTTTCAAAAAGAAAAAGTTTTGGAATAGGCGAAGATAGTAGGGAAATGTAGTACTCCTAGGTCGTATCTTTTATCAAAACGTATCCTAATCCTACTTTGCTTGTAAGATCAGAATTTGAATATGACAGTATCATTGAACCCAGGCCTAAAGATAACTCAGTTTCTGTGAACAATAAAAACAATCCTTGTTACTTGAATGTTACTAGTCCTCATACGATATTTTCAATATCACCTCCACACAGATGTAGATAAATGTGAATGAAATAGTATTGTCCCCTCCAGAAGTTTGTTCGAAGTATCAAAGTCTAAACTTCAATATCAGTCGAATAAGACATATTTTTTAATGCTTAGGATTTTATCTCTCGCATAGTAGTAGCCATTTTCCGTAAGTGTGCCTATATCTTACGATCAAGATTTTGAAATGTACATATTCAGTTGCTAATTACTTTTGCAATCCCTTCGACAATTGAAATTTCAATATTTTCACTACTAACATAAGAGTATGGTAAAATTTCATGGACTGAAAAAAATTGGTATCCTTCTCTACTGTAACTTTTCATGGAGAAAAGTCACCTGCTCCACACCCTTTGCAATCTACAAATATTCATTCAGATCAATCACTATGAATCTTCTGATTCCAATGGAGTACCCGTCATCATACTATTCTACAAAAATGCGTTATTTTTTGTTGTTCATAAATGAGTTTAGCTTATACCCCAAGGAAGTATAGAAACTTCCAAATGGATATATAGACTATGACTGGTATCCACGAATACTTGGAATGCCATAAGCGGTCATGGATACTATGTATCAAGCTACGGGGCTCCAACATGGCTTTTTGTTCGGGACCACTCATTCCCATAATAATGACAAAGAAAAAAATTATCAATAGTATTCGCTCAATATTTCCAAACATCACTCATCTCTTATCAATACTCAAAGTTCTTCAGTACACGTGATGAAGTTGCCAAATGAAAACAGATATTTAATAGAGGTCAATATCAATAACAACAAAGATGTACAACACGTACGATATTTCGAATGTATATCTACAAAGTTCCGACTCCAGCCCAATCTCCAATATTAGAACTGTAGTAACAGCTGCTGGGGTCCTGTAATTTCACGATTTTATCTTTCCAATACCTACATCTACGCCAGCGTTATTGGTTATGGACCATTTCTGAATTTATATCAAATTGTATAGAAGGAAACGGCTCATATTAGTTTCATTATTTCATAGATTTCTTTGAGTAAAACACTAACTGCGTTCTTTGACACAAAATTACTTTCTTCATGTACGAATCCTGATAATTTTGGAAAAGAATATCGTCAGTTTTAGCCGGTTGGGGTTTATGAAGAAACTTCCTAGAATTTGTAAGAATTTCTGCATTCCATGTATCGTCACACAAATTTTCATATAATTGAAAATATCATTGAGGGGGTACAATGTTTCATCATGATGATGGGAGTTGTACCGGATGTGAAATAAAAAAAGATCTATAGAGATCTGCATGACAAGAATGAACAATTCTAGGTATGCTCCTGCGATGCTCTGACATCCATGTGAATGAAAAATATCCAACAAATCAAAACGAATCTTATATAGTATCTTACTCGAGATCAGCAGTTACTGAAAGTGATATATTCAAAAAACACTTCATTGCGAGATTTTTACTAAACAGTTTCATAAAAACGCAACACGTATTTCGCCATACAATGGCTTTTTCGGACGTGCCTTCACCAACTGAATTCTGCATTCAGTGCAATTCAATGTTTTATAAATCTATTTCACAATTGGAAGTTCCTTGATTTCAAATACCAGTGTTTTACCTAACCAATTTATGTTTTCTGTGTACCTGAGTTTGTAATTAATGAAACGACCTGAGCTTGTGTACCAGTTTCTACATTCGAAAATATATTTAGTATCGGAGTTATTAAATTCTATTTGGTCATTCAGTGAACTACCGGAATACTTAAAACTATTTATTTCTAAATATCCTAGAAGATAGAGTTTCAAACTTTTCTCTACTAAATGTAACAAGTCGTATTTATGATTGAACACATGATATATTTTCGTAGCATGACACCAATATCCTGACACTTAAAAAAATTATTTTCGAGACGTTGTGACACCAAGCAGATATCGTGATCACATCTTGAGTTATTTGTTTGAAAATTATTTGGAGGTGAACATTTCCACAGAAATATCACGTAAAGATTTGCAACAAATTCTATATCGGCTAAACCAAGAAAAAACTGACCCGAAGGTACGACGAGCACAAAAAGGCATACATAAACCCAATAATATATAAACCATTCCTCGCAACACACGCTATACAAAACAAACATAATTTCACCCCACCAGAGAACATAAAATTCATAAAACAAGTCAATAAGGGGAACCGTATGGACATTTGGGAAAACTTAAACATCCATGAATATAAAAGTCATGAATCACTTATCGAGGAGCTTTGGAGCCATTTTCAAGCTCTATGCTTGCTGTGTTCCACTCTAAGATCGCACTGAAATCCAAATAGATTTCTTTCAGTGTTATCTTGAAGAAGGCGGACCAATAATATTTGTATCAATATCAAGCCATCCATTATTTTCAAATGTCTCTTGAGAATTTGTAGCTACCCAAATATTCCTGTTCAGAAAATGAGTATATCAACAAGAATTAACTGATAGAAGTACTGTATCATAAAAATCATAGATGATATCCAGGAGAAACATGATGAGCGATAATTTCTTTTTCTGAATTAAGCCATGAAATACATTAACATGATTGTCAAGTTGATTGTCAAACACAAAATCAAACAGTTGTTAATCAATTTGGTGAGCGATTTTAAAGGAAAAAAGTGGATATGCTTTTTTGGTTTATTCGAGATGTTCCAAAAGTGCTACCAAATCTCTCGCTATGTATCAGGAATTGTGTCCTGAACGACGACAACCTAATCTTAGATATTTTCAACGAATCGAAAATAGTTGAATAGTTTATGAATTTATGGATCCTTTGAAAAACTCTTTAAAAGAAAATATATGGTTACTAAATGTGGCGGCGATAATGAAATCGACGTTTTAGGTGAGTTGAAAAAAATTCACAATGATGATGAAGTGACTGTCATTTGATTTAGGATTTGTGGAAAATGAAAACATTTTTGGAAATGCAGTCCGCGTGTTGTGGCCTGGTTTTCGTTAGGCTGCTACGGATAGTGTTTACGGATCTGAAGCATGTTCTGATGTTGTACTTGGACTCAATTCTTCTTATACTTTCCGATAATCCTCTGATGAAGGAAAGTGCAGCACTGGTTTTTATGGCTTCTCTTCCTTGCGAGTCTCTTGCTATCTTTCAGCCATAGTCTGTTCCACCATCGCTTTGGAGTAGCCATTCTGTTGAAGATCATTTCTGATGATGTCTAGTTTCTTCTCGATACCTTTATTCGTATTACAGAGCCCGAAGCACGGTCTGCGATTCCAAGAATCGCGTTAACCGGATATCATGTGAGTGCGAAAAATCCTATATCGGTGAAACTATTATTATTATTACTATTTTTTTTTCACCGTAGTGAACGCTGGTCAGGCTAGTGCGGCAAGCCGGTATGATTTTGAGATTCGAGAGTAGAGGACATCATTCCACCAAGGATTTCAATAATCAGAACAACCATCTTGACAGAGTGATCCGGATAGAGTCTGCGGAGTTCGAAGAGAAAATCTCGATATTTTATCCGTTTTTCCTCCTTTACGTCTTGTGAGTAGCGTTGTTCCACCCCGAGGTAAGTATACGTCTCTCCGGCATCCAGATGGTGTAGGATGCTTCCATCTACGAGCTGCACATCCTCTCCGTAGTCCCCGCATCGTCCCCTTCTGAGATGAACCATTGCACATTTGTCTATCCCGAATTTCATACCGATAGCATACGTGTATTATTATTATCATTATATTTTTTTTTTGTCACCGTAGTGTGCGCTGGTCAGGCCCTATCCCTCGAAGCCCCAATACATTCGGGAGGGCGCGCCTGCATTATCAACCAATAACCACTCCCCACACCGCGAGATAAGTGATCATTGGGTCCGAGAATCATGTGCCCTGATCAAGCGCAGTGAGCCACGAATGACAGCCTTCTGCATCCGTGTGGCCAAGGTTTCTGCCTTAGTGCGGCAAGCCGGTATGATTTTAAGATTCGAGAGTAGAGAGGACATCATTCCACCAAGGACTCCAACAATCAGAACAACCATCTTGACAGAGTGATCTGGATAGAGGCTGCGGAGTTCGAAGAGAAAATCTCGATATTTCTTCCGTTTTTTCTCCTCTTTTCTCACGATATTCGTCTCGCCAGGAGCTGAAAACTCCACGACAAATATCATTTTGCTCTGGTGATCGAGAAGGACTACATCAGGCTTATTAGCTTGTATGAGCCTGAGGGTGGGGAACGAATAGTTCCAATAAATTAGGCACTTTTCGTTTCATACAACGGATTCAATATCCCCCGGAGGGTAGGGCAACACATGGGTCTCGTTAATACCGTAAGAGTGCCGTAGATGGTGATATAGCACTCTTAGGGCCGCGTTATGTCAATGGATATAGGCCGAGACCGCATATGCTGGACAAGCTGATAGCAAGTGCATTAGAGTCTCGGGCGCCTCGCGACAGGCCCTGCACCTTGTGTCAGGAACCTCTATCTCGACCTGAGAAAAGCGAACGTCAGGCGCTTTGATAAGCCAAGGTCTCCAATGTTATTGAAGAAGACCCCATGCATTGGCTTATCCTTGTGTCTCCGCAGAAGTAAGGTGATCTCTGTGGCTTTTATCTGGGTTTTTTGCTGAACGGGTTCCAACTCGGTGACAGAGTTGAGTCACCCCGTTCAGAGTCGAAAACTATACCGAGTTCATCAGCTGCTCGGGCAGCTGCCCTAAGGAGAAATGCTCCAATTCCTGCTCTCTCATGGTCACGGACCATGCAGAGAAGGGGATCCGAACTCCTGACGACTGGCTGTATCCAGTACCATTCTGTCATGTAGACTCTCCAAGCTGTGCTGTGCTTTGTTACGGTTCCATGTATCATTCCAAAATAAAATACCAACACACGTTGAATATTTCAGTGTATTCATTTTACTACTACACAAAATACCATTATACCAATATATACCACTTACGAAGAACCTATATCGTATTGCTGGTAGCTAGACTTGGCTATTTGTACACTCCATGACAAGTTGGATCTTTCCTCACATATTCGTACCAGACATAGAACCCAGGAACCGAACTGAATCTTGGATGCTAAAGGGAAATCCGTGATTAATTCACAAGTTTGCGACCAACTAAGGTTACCTACCTTATCACTGTAACCCAAAAGTATACTTCTGGGCCACAAGCTTGTAGTGACTACTTTCACATCCGTCTACATTGTCGAATATATTATACTATTCTCAGTTGAAAATTCTTCTACCCAGCATCCCTCTCCGATGAGATCCGGCATTCAAATTCCAGCATAAAGAATGTAACCCTTTTTCACTGAGCTCGAGGTAGATACAGCTTTTTTGGATGGTTCATAATTCGCCAGTCGCTCCTTACTCTCAGAATATAAATTAAAAAAAAAATCATTCTGTCGTAATAAAGAAAGTTAGTGACAAAAATCGAGATTTTGAGTAGAGCCTTGATGATCCATAACAGATTTCCATAACAGACATCATCACAACTCTTTCACCAAACCCAAATATTATTGATAACAATGAAAACAATATAGCTCCACCTCAGGTCTTGTAAATTGCTTCCAAACAGTGCATCACAAGTAATGAATTCATCTTGAAGAACGTATTTAGAAAACACACTTCAATTTAATATATCTAGTTTCACTTTCTCACATCAAAGGTGCTTTTTGAATAGGTTATAATGGATTTCCATCAATTATCGGCCAGTTCCATCATATTTTCATCAAGTAGAAATTTATCATGATTCAAATTACTATGAAAACATGAAACATTTAATTAAACAGTATTGTATTGCCCGAAGATGCTATTGTTTAGCGGAACACGTTTTGTAAACTTTAAGTGGAAATCTCACATTGAATGATTTTTTGAATACAATCGACGTTTCAGTAAAATTGATACACTGTGTATAGTAAACTATGAGTAATAAAATATATTCATGTCAATACATGCACGTATATCTGGAAGATTTTCAATAATCTTCCCATCTAATATATTGTATAGAATTATCTGGAATAGTATCTGGAATAGGGAACGAGATAGAGCCTGTTAATTACATTTCAGGTGCGGAAACATCATTCCACAGAAAAGCATAATATGCCGGTATGAAAAGCAAAATTTACGTATTGCATATAAATGAAAGGGTTATATCTGAAGCCGAGAACTGTTGAATAAAGGGGATTTAGGACATACTGCAACAAATATTTCAGTATGCAAAATGCATATTCTCATAAATCCTAATTACTGTGAACGCACATACAATACAGGCGAATGTAAACGAGAGGAGATTATTCTGTTCTGGCCTTTCAAAAACAAGCTCTATATATGGGTTATACGAGGTCTTCTTGTTTATTTTTCGCAGTATATATTTTGAAATTTTTGACAGCTTGAAATGAACATAGGGTAAAGTTTTCTACGTTCGGATGTATCTAAGGTAAAAACAGTATGTGGGATTGGACTTTATGACTATGAAATGACAATAGATTATTGGACTGGTTTTCGAATCATAGTATCGCATATGGTGATATTCAGAAGGTTTTTGAAAATAGGAGTATGCAGTTTTTCCCAGAATTTTTCATATACTTCTGAAATCCAGACTTTTTTTGAAAAACCCATGTGGTTGAAGAACAAAAGAGACACAAAAAACAATCGACAATTTCAGCTGTCATGTGATTCAGTTTGAAGAAGTGTATTAGTGATTTGTTATCCAGAAGTTCCTTCGAAGAGAACCCTGAAATACAAGTCGAATGGATACTAAAATAATAATTTTACCGTTTAAAGTGTTGAATTAGAACATCCTATGAGTAATAGTACTTTAAGGAAACTAAAGAATGCTACACGAAATGATCCTACATTGAGTTTGATCATAACATTTTGTAATGATGGTTGGCCACTCAAATCTGATATCTCAGAATTATTAAGGTTTTTCGAAATACAAAACTCATTACAAACAATGAATGATTAACATTTTTTCGATCATAAACTTGTAGTACCAATATCTTTGAGACATTCAATGTTAGAGAAACTGCATATTGCACATTTCGGTATGTGAAAAACTGAAAATAGAGCAAGGAAAATGTTCTATTGGCCTGAAGAAAAGAAAAGATAAAAAGAAATTTATTTTCAAATGCTCAGTATGTTTGAAATTTTCTCGTAATGATAATAAAGAATCGATAATACCTCATATCAGACCTAACTCAACTTTTAATATTTTTTCTGATATTTTCACATACGGTAGGTGCGATTATTTGGTCGTAGTTGATTACTTCAGTAACTGGATTGAGATGTGTTCTCTGAAGTATAAAAGTTTGCAGGAAGTTATTAAACATTTTAAACGATTTTTTTTCTATATTTGGAATACCTATTGCAGATAATGTATCCTACAACAGCATAATTCAAAACATTTCCAAAAAATTAGGATTTCACATTAACAACATCTAGTCTAAGATATCCAAAATCTATTGAACAAGCAGAACGTGCAGTTGGTATATGTGAAAGCATGTTGAAGAAGTACTCTGAGAGTGATGCTGATATTTACTTAGCACTCTTAGACTACAACCCCTCTGACTGGCCTGAGTNAATGTTTTGTAGAGATACTTATTTTCTTTCTCAATCTCACGTTTTTAAGTAGTTCCGTTTGTGATATAAAACATATTGTTAATGAATATATTACAGTTTCCCTGTGGAAGGTGGTAAGTCATAAGCTTGATAAAAACCAAGAGTTTTCTTTGAATAGCCCTCAAAACCTGACTGCAATCAATTTAAAAAATTATCTCTATAAAAAGGAGTAACTTTCAGACACAAACTTGAAGGGTATATGTATTGTTATATTACTCTAAAATTGTCTATACGTTGATTCCACAGATACTCATCAAATTCACGATAAGAGTAGTTGTATTTGGTTTCTGCCCAATACGGTTTTCTATGTTATGGAATGTTAACATGAAATTTGTTCGAGTGAGAGTTTCTCGTACGTATATTCAAATGGAAGGAGTTCAAGAAAAATTATTTAAGATTATGACTACAGTGACCCGTTTCTAAACAGGTGGGTGGGTACAAAACTTAACTAGATGGATGGGTGATTCTAGTAAGATAGATACATTTTGAAGGAAACAATCACTAAGCAATATTATTTTTGGAAAAGTCATCAATTTATGAATATATGGATTCTATGCATTTCTCAAACTAGTTTAACAATGGTGAGTGAGTGACTGCATTTCTATCATTCAAAAGGAAATATCAATGAAGAAAAGGGAATTGAACTTTTTTACCACTTTTATTTGTAACTGACGTTACTGCAGTTTTGTCCTATAAGGACATTTTCAAACTTGAGTATACATAGAAACACAGAAAGTTTCGATTCTCTTTTCTTCCTACCATGTAGTAAGGGCTACATCCATCAATTTATGAAAATATTAATGTTTGCGTTTATCGATTTCCATAGATTTCAGCAGGTTCAATTTTTGTCTTTAATTTTTTATATGTAATATGACAAGACGTGAAGTTATTTACTCGTCGTTGTGAAATGTGTTTCATGAAATGCCAAGAATCAATATATTTATAAATTACCTTTTTCCCCAGAAGTAATATTCCATTGTTATTGTTTATCGAAAATTCTGTTTTACCACAATTATTCAAATGTCTAATTGCATTTTGTACCAACCTTCTGTTATATAGAAGACATATAGTTAAATGTAGTTCAACCAATAAAAACACTGAAAAGTGAAACGTATCTTAAAATGAATTTTTTGTGTTACTAGTTTATTCAAAAAGTAATTGGGAACATTCATTTCTGTAATTCCATTCAGCAGCCAGAGTGAAATAAATTTTTCTGTCAATCCGGATGTTATATGTCTTGAAGCCTCAAGGGATTATCAAGATAATGATCACTGTTCTGGAAAAGGTTCCTCATAGATTAGTTTCCGTATTTTGCCTTTTGGAAGCTTCAAAAAGACCCTGCTGAGTGAAACAAACATAACATTTTCATATACAGAACTGAATATTTAAACGGTTCATGGTCATGAAAGCAAATTGTACAGCTATCCCGTCCTTCATATCAGTTTCATCCATTATTTCACTCCATTCAACGGTCTCCAACGGAGCCATTTTAGGCCATCCATTATCCGGGAATTCCATTTGGCTCATATTCCATTATTGGCTTTATAATGTATTTTGTAGTACATTTCCTTCAATACTAAAATTAATGTACTCCATTATTCACTTACTCCTTCATAGCTCCGGCGTAAATGCAGTATTCATGGTGCAATTAATATGGTCGGCAATGAGAGGTTAGATAGTGAGATAATGAAAAGCCTTTTGTAGGCTTTATAACGAGATGCCTTTCAAATTCATCAGTTAATATTATGTAGCCAGTTGGGAGTTGGCTGATTATATTCAAATACAGAAAATATTCAGTTTCATTTTCCGAAAGTAACGAATGAAATCTATGAAATAATTTACGAATTGATTGCAGAAAAATCTTTCAGAAAAGTAATTGAAATATTCCTGTTGCCATGAGGGTTAATGAAGTTCAGTTTGTTCGAAATTAATCAATTTGCAAATTATCCGAGTTGAATCTCATAATTTAATTGCCTAGCAAATGGTCTCCCGAGTTCAGATTCATGGATAGATATTTGAGATGCAAATCATTTTTCTGATCTAAAGAAGCAGAAAAAATATATGAAAAAAATCATTGAAATATATATAGGGAATTTCGAAGAAAACTGAATTACTGTTCCCTTTCCAGGTTTCTGTCGAAAAAAGTTGGAAGCGCCCTATTGGCGACGAGTGATGCAAAACTCATAACTTACGTTGGGAAATGATACTTGTGTATGCTTCGATTTCAATCAAGAGATTCAAAGTAAGACTGCTAATTGAATGTGGACAATTGACTGATCAGGCGTGAATGAAAGTGGCTGATACAAACAGGGTCAATCTGGTGGAAGAATAAGAAGGTGACTAAATTCTAGTAAACTACAATATATATTGAATACAAATTGTGTGAAATCATGAATATATATCGTGTTTAGAGAAAATAATAGATTTTGTTATCGACACTGCTACACTCTCATGAACTGTTGTCAAATCTCTGTCAAAAAATGCAATAGTTCAGCGAATGAAAGAAACGAAACATATTCAGATTATTTGCACCAGTGGAGTATTTTGCTGTTTCTGCAAACATTATTTCTTCAATTGTTATTTTGGGATTACTCATCATCAGCACTATTTCAACTAAACCAAAGTTTTTCAGAGAAAACATTTTCATGCGAATTCACACAGTAGAAAGTATTTCTTTTGAAGAAGATCATAGGATGCTTTGAAATTTTCATCTCTATTGGAGAAACTATTACTTCATGCCAACAGCGCCATGTTCCATAAGAGAATCACACTTTTCTTAATGAAGAAATCAAATTTCTTGGCCTTTCAACGACATCATTCGTTTGATTATATTATTGCAAAGATGAACCATTTCGAATCAAGAAAATATAATAATAATAATATTCTTTATTCAGTAGAACACAGGATTACAAAATGAAATGAAACCTATCAAATACGCTACAACATTTCCTATGCAAACTGAAAAGGCGGAGTTCATCTTGAGCACCTGGAGTGCACAAAGATGGTCTTCCACTCAAACTTTGGACAAACAGAGGAAAAAACAAAAGAACAAAAGATCGCTGATAACTAATGAAAATTGAGTGAAACTATAGATATATGTGCTGATTCAAATAACCGCTTTCTAGATATTAGAGGACTTCATAAATTCAAACAAATTTTTTCGAAAGGAGGAGAGTTTCATATTTTTGAAATCATTTGGAATAGCATTGTAAGTGGTCGATACATTATAGCAAAAACTTTTCTCAAACAATGATGATTTACGGATTGGTGGTGTTATAGTACTTTTCGATCTTATATTAAGATTGTGAACGTCAGGGCGGAACACAATATTTCTATAAAGGTAGGGAGGAGTTTGGGTAGTGATCATTTTGTGATAATATAAGGTGGAGCAGTGAAGTTGTCGGCGAGATTTCATATTTAGCCACCCGGCTTCTCGTAGCTTATGACTGATGGGGAGAATAGTTTTGAATTTTCTGGATTTTTTGTGTAGATGTTGCCGTAAGGCAAGAGCTATAGACTGTATCGCAATAAGTGAAAGTAGAAAGAACTAGAGACTCGCAAAGCATTTTTTTTAAGATTCAAATTCAAAGTGGCTCGAGATCCAAACAAAATTTTCAGTTTCCAGATACTTTTACGAATGCATTCCGATATATGCTTTTCGAATCTCAAGGAGTAATCTATCCAGAGTCCAAGATTCTTCACATCACAAAACTGTACATGAATGTTATTGATAGTAACACAAACATTTTTTTGGTTAAGTTTCGCCTCCCGAACAGCATTGCCTTAGATTTGTTTGGATTCAGTGAGAGAGAATGATCTTTGGATATTTCGAAAATTCTATCAAGGTCTTCGTTGATTTTCTGACAACCATTCATAATGTCTGATGGGTGGAAGGAATACATCACCTGAGTATCATCCGCATACATTTGTAGATAACAATGCGAGACAACATTTTTGAAAAATGCTGTGAAAATTACATAGAGAATTGGTCCCAAAATAGATTCCTGTGGAACCCCACATGTCAGTTCTCTTGTTCGAGGAACTCTAGTATTGAGCACAACTCGTTGCTTTCGACCACTTAGATAGCTATCAAAAAACAAAACAGATTCTTCTGAGAGTCCAATATATCTTAGAATATGTTTCAGCGCAGAATGATTGAGGGTATCGAAAGCTTTCGAATAGTCTAAGAGAACTAGAACAGTAATCATTCCCGAGTCAGTTGCCTGGAAGATACGATCTGTCACATTCAGAAGGGCTGTCGCGCAGCTATGTCCTTTTCTGAATCCAGATTGAGTATCCGGTAAAATATTATATGTTTCCAAGAATTTCACAAGTTGATCTTTTATACTTCTTTCTAATAATTTTGAGACAACGGGTAAAATGCTGATTGGTCTCAGGTCTTTGAACTCACTGACCACCTCACATTTTGGTAATGGGATCACATTAGCCAATTTCCACTGAGTTGGATATACTGAATATTCAATGCAGAAGTTCAAGAGGTGAGAGATATATTCGATTATGAATGGACAACATAAAATGATGAATTTTATGTTGAGACCGTCAGCACCTGCAGCCGTTGTTTTTACTGCCAGTAAATACTTGAAAATGTCATTCACATCTGAAAGATGATCTGGAATATCGTTCTTCTTCTTATAATATATGTTGAGCATTTTTAAAGTGTCCCATGCATTATTAGTATGCCTGCTTATGTGAAAATTCAAATAGGTTTTTTTCTCCCTTAGTGAAATTTCTAAGGTGTTTGTATTCTTCAAAATCGCGAATGTTCTTGGTTCGTTTGAATTTTTTAAGTCTTTTATCGCATTCTCTCATCATAATTTTAATATTGCCGGTAATCCACGGTTTATGTTTTTTCCTAATGAGAGCTGTTTTGAAAGGCGCATGTAATTCCAGTAAGGTGTTCATGTTCTCGTTGAGAAAAGTTACTTTTTTGTCAATGGTATCCAAGCCATAAATATGGTGCCACGGAATTGACTGTAAATCAGTATATAATTGATCTTCATCAATATTTTTGAAGTCTCTGTACTTAATAATTTTGTTGCTTTCACTTTCACCAATCAGGTTGAGGGTAAAATAAACCAAATCATGGTCAGATATGTGTGGAACATGGAGAGAACTACAATTTGTAACTTGGCATTGATCTGAAACAATTATCAGGTCTAAAATAGAAGAGATGTTCTGAGATATTCTTGTAGGAAAGTTAACTATCTGCTTCAACCCAGTACTCATAAATAATTCATTCAACTTTCGAATAGAAAAACTATAGAAATTCGACAAATCCACATTGAAATCGCCCATACAGATGATTTCATCAAATTGAGGTACAACTGAGATCAAACTGTTTTCAAATTCATTGGGAAAATTTGTCAGGTTCAATGTAGGCGGCTTATAAATACAACCTACCGCAAAACTCATGTTTTGTAACCTCACACTCACCCACAAATCCTCAATGTTATCATTGTTGGGAAGGTTAGAAAATTTGAGAGTGTTTTTCAAATAAATAGCCAACCCTCCTCCTCTGGTCCCTCCGCACCTATCCCTTCGCACGACATTGTAACCAGGTAAACAAATATCTATAGTACGACAAATATTGTTTAGCCAAGTTTCACTCAGAGTGATGATATCAAAATCATTTGACAAAATTAAATTTACGAAAGCATTATAATGAGCGACCAATGGCCTTATATTCAGATGGCATAGATTTATTTTCATATTTCCGATCTATTTACATGCCAAAAAAGGCCTATGAGAGGAAAAAAGCATATATATACATCGATATCTAATATACCAAAAATGAAAAAAGGAAATCTATCAATCAATTATAATTATAGTAACAATAAATACAATAGATATATATCATCTCAAAATCTATCACCGATTCAAAGAGAAAAATGAACTGTTTCAAATGGAGAGCAATATCAACTTGATCTGAAAACATATTGTTTGTTTGAATTCAAAACTGTATTCCTTCAAATAATTCAATTCATTTCTGACAAGAGTTTTGTGAATATATACAAAAATATATTATGATCGACTGAAGACAACGGGAATTTTGTATGGAATGAACAGGATTTCTTTCAAAGTAGTATATCATTCATTTCAGTTTGAAAAAAACTGTTTTATTTGAACATAGATATTATTGAAACGAATTTGAATTTAGTATTATGAGGAAGTAACAATGTAGAACAGTGTTCGGTACGCGCCAGTATGTGTTGGATAGTGACGTTGGTGTATTGTGATTTTAAGGAGGAAGTGTCTGTAGGTAGTACAATTCTTTTCCGATAATTTTGTATCTACCATAGTGAAACAATTTGTACTAGACTGGGGTCTTACACAGTTGGAAGACATTTTCATGGGTAAGTATTATAATTGGATAAAATTGAGGTGTTTGGGTTACTTAAGAAAGAAACTCCACTATATCAGTAAGTATTTTATATATGATCTTAGGTTGAATATTTATTTCTGTTATTTGTATAACTGTAGGAACTCTAAATAGTGTGCGATTGGAATATGACATTTAAGCAAAGATTAGCAAAGAAAATTTAGTTCTCTATTACGTTTTGTTTTTTATCATATGCTTTTTCAGGACAATATTTATGATTTGTAATTGCAGATTCATATTACAGATGAGATACTTTGGATTCAAGTAACTAAAGATATCCGTATGAGAGGGACAGTTTATAAACAGAAGCATAAGTGCATCTTTGATGAAGTAAATGATTTTATTTGATTTATACAAATAGAAGCGTTTGAATGAAAAATGCTTCTCTTAAAAAAAACAATTAATTCCTTCTGCGGAGATATTTGAATAGTGTTAGTTAACATATCATTCTTTCAAAACCCAAAAAAGTTTTGCTTCGAGATCAATTTTGCTCACACTAAAGAATGCATACTTACTTCTCTTGAGCTAATGTGATGATTTCTATTGAAATGTATGCACAATCTTGATGGAATATTTTTTTTTCTTGGAAGAAGCGTTTATGCAGTCCATTTGAATTAACGATTCAAATTCAACTCGAGAGAATATATTTCTCAGTTTATAAAAATATTTCTTCATGAATATGGGAGAGCAAGATTTCTTTAAATCAAGATAATGTTCTTTACTTTGAGATTTTCATTTTTACTGTGCAAACAGTGAAATTTGCCTTATTTCTTCAAAATATTTCCATCCAACGAGGGATATGTGGATGGATAGGACCTGATACGTAATATTCAACTCGCGACAAATAATCCAAATCGAATACGTTTCACAAGTGTCTGATGGTTTACCTTCAGCTTTCTGCGCGGCATTACCTGGGTTAGTTCTTTTTTCTACAAATTCGTACGTCTACATGAGAGGCAAGGGGTAGTGTGTTAAACATACAATTATTCAAAACCAAATCGGTCTAGACTTTCTCGAGTTTTAGCGAGACTCACGAACAGCAATTCATTTTTATATATTAGATATTATGTCAAAGCCATTCTCATTTCATCCAATGTCAAAATTAATGTCGAAACTTCAATCGATTTCATAAAAACTGGAATCCTTGCACACTTAATCTGACGACGTTCTACTCATAGGTCTTGCCCAGATACATCAATATATAGCGCCGACTTGAGGTCGGTGGTAGATTGTACGTTTCTGAAAAACGCAACGCAGGATTTTTCTGAAAATTCCAGATTTCACATTTCCTTTTCTGTTCTATCGATCTAATATATTTTTAGCATTGCGGTCACTTTCATTAAACGTCCCAACATCTCAATTTTTTTACCGAACGTATATTAACACATTTTGAAATCGCTTTTTCAGTATAATATTTTTATATCAATAAATACTGTCATTACTATTATTTCCATTATGCATAAAAGTGGTCAAAACTTAATTTTTTCAATAATATTACTCGATAAATTGAAAGATGATGAAAAATGCTTCAAGATGATATATCATGTCCTAAAAACTAGATCATAAAGTTTTCTTCATTGATTTCTTCATATAGTCACATCTTCTGGAAACTTAATTTTTTTCAGAATTTGGTTTTAGGTAGCCGTAGAAATATCAAGCACGGACACAGTGATTAAATCATTGGCGGAACTTGCAGAAAATTCAACCAAATATACCATGAATTAACACCAATAAACAAGAGGAAGTTTGTAAGGTCACAAAATAATTTTTTCACCTATGGCTTAAAGTTAAAAGCGCCTTCAACATAAGCAAAACCTTGAATTAGAATAATACTGTTAACGTTTTGGCATATCTTTATGCATATCTAGAAGATTCCATTCGTAGTGTAAAAAAAGGTTTGGGTGTATCACATGCTTCGGTCCAAAAAATTTTGAAAAATCACGAAATGCTTTCTTATAAATTTACCAAAGTTCATGCTCTCAAAGCAGAAGACTTTGAACGTAGAGTGCATTTTTACGAATTTCTTTTACATATACAAAAAGATGTGGAATATTTGTTAAAAATAATTTGCAGCAACGAATCAAAATTTTCGAGGGATGGCATTTCTTATATAAGGAATAAATGATTTTGGGCTGATCATAATTCTCATGTGACGAAGTAAATAGATTCTCAAGAAAAAATCAACCTGAATATTTTTTGTATCTGTATCTCCAAATATTAAGCACGACTGTTACCGATTTTCTCTAAAATTTATCTATAGAGTAATAAAAGAATTCGGCGAATCGTCAGCTCATTCCACCTAGAAAGTTTCCAGAAAACATCACGAAATGTTTGAACTATCGTTGGTTTAGGCGTTTAGGGCCATGGGATTGGCCTCCAAGATTATTCGATCTCACGCCACTTGACTTTTTCATGTAGTTTTCTACAAGAAAGGGTGTAAAGTACTCCAGTGCCAACCAAAACAAAATGCGACGGCGAATAGTCCGGTGTATTGAAGATCTGGAACCCCATGAAATTGAAAAGACAACCACAAGTCGCGTACAAAAAAAACATTCCAAAATGTTTATGATGTAATGGACAACATTTATTGTGAAAACGTAATATTTTGTTTTTTTTATCATCCTAATTCTGTTATTTTCTGTACTTTCACATGTTATAGCCCAGAAAATCTTATTTTGTAACTAGAAATCCCTGATTTTTGGTACAGTTGTTCTCTGGAAACTTTGAGCCATAGTTAAGGAAATTATTTTGTAACCTTAGCAAGTTACTCTCGTTCATTGGTGTTGATTCAGGATACATTTTCTGCAAGTTCTGACAATGACTTGATCACTTTGTTCATGTGTAATGAATAATTTTATAATAACTTCGTTCGAGTAATAAATATTTGCATTTGGATGATGTTTTGAAACACCGTCACTAGCTATTTGTAAATCACTTATAAAAGTAAGTAGACTTGATAATTTCACTGTTAACTAAAGCCAAATTAAAAAAAATGTTTCCAGAAGAAGTGACTTTATTAGGAAAACTTTATGATTCAGGTATGTGGACATGATATATCATTCAAAAACATTTTTCATCATCTTTCAGTATATCGAGTAATATACAAGAGGTTTCATTTGAAAAAATAACTTTTGACCACTTTTAGGCATAATGGACATAATAGTAATTTTAGCACGCCCTGTATGACATGGAGTCGATTTCTTGATGTAAGTCAAATACTTCGAGTTTTTTCAAACTATCATCGAAATTTCAAGTTTTCATAACTGCTAGTACTTTTTGATAAAAGTGACAATGCCGCAATACTGAAAATATTTCAGTCAATAGAATAGGTGAAGAAATGTACGACGTGAAATTTTCAGAAAAATTCTGGGTTGCGTTCACCATAAAAGTCCAATCTACCGTCGACCGTGAGTCACGTTGTATATTTACATTGCAAACTAGGAGATGGAGCATTTGAGATGAATAAATCAACATTTCCAGGACACCACTCGAAAACGCATATTTTTTTTTTCAGAATAATAAAAATTCATTCATTAGTTCATTAATTCAGATATGGTTAACTATCATACAAATATTTCTTTTCAGATTTCCATCAGCGGCTGGATCATTCAGGAATTGTGCCGGTGTAGAGTGTAATCAGTGTTTGCGTTCGTAATAGACTGAACAGTGATTCATTCGGTCTGAACCGTTCTTTTTCTGTTCGTAAAGTGTGAATGATGTTTTCGGATTGCTAGTACCCAAGCGCGTGATTCAGTTGAGATAATTTCAATTTCGCAATTTTTCCGAGGTTTCTATATCTTCGAAGGTTTTTCGTGCTCGGCTATGCAATTTTTCTAAAGAAAATAATGAAGTTTTCGGATTGTGACTTGGGTGCATAAACTTGTATCATTCACTAACTTCATAAAAACGGCAAAAAATAACAAAATGGGGCGTAAACCCCAACACACCAATCAGGGAATGCAGGAGAGAAATGTTCCGAGTTCTTGGCCGCTTTATGTTCTAGTTAGCACCGTCGCTATGGCCTGTTATTTGAACGGTATGAATGGCGACTTCGTACACGATGATATTCCTGCGGTGACTGTTAATAAAGACGTGCTTGCTATTAACCCTCTGAGCCACGTATTCAAGAACGACTTCTGGGGAACTCCTATGGCTCATTTAGACAGTCACAAATCATACAGACCACTCACCACTTTAACATTCAGGTAAGACTATTTATAGGCAGATAGATTGAGAAAATATTGATTGGTTGATTAATATGAATATGTTGAATATAGATACTACTGAAGTATCAAAATTGAATTTTTCCAGGCATTAGTTCACCATACATTGAGATGAAAAATTTTTCATAATATGATTTATCAAGTACCTACAGACAATAAAGTGCAGCAATTAT
>NW_019290255.1:98961-155009 GCF_000500325.1 Leptinotarsa decemlineata
TGTGTGTGTGTGTAGATAGATAGATAGATAGATAGATTGATATAGATATTGCCCTCCCACCTATAACTGAAATGTGATCATATATAAACTTTTGGATTATTTTGGTATTGAGAAATCGGAAGCAATGAAACTCAGTTTTCGAAAACAAGATATTTTGTTATTATAACAAATGATACGAGTATCTAACCAACATCATTTCTGAAATCGGTCGATCAATGAATGGTGGGAGGAGATGTTCTACAAAGTTGTCATTTGGAAAAAGTGATTTGAAAATATCTGATTACAATCTAACCATTCTCCATCATTTCCGGAATGCTCTACCGCTATCAGATATGTGATAACCGTGTGCTATGAACGAAGAGATAAAACATGAAATACAATGAAATATATTTTCCATCATGATACCGCTAATCTGCAGTCACATCTGAAACCTGGTGGTAGAGGCAACTTTTGTCGGTCGTTAGGGAAATTCAACATGCAGATGCCATTAGAGGGTTCATTTTACGATTCCCACCCATCAACATTCATTTCCTGCCAACATGATAGCAGCAGCAAGTGATCCCGAGATCCTTTTTGTAGAAATATCGAGAATTCTCTTCCTGGAAATATTCGTCTCTCTAGCGGATTTTTGTAGCAATTATGTGAAAGTGAAAAAAGTTATTGACTTTTTATGTTCTCACATGAGTTTGAAGTGTCTCATAAAATTTATCAGTTATTTTTTATCATATGCGATTGTAATTGAATAATAGTTTACATGTAAAATTCATCCATTGAAAACCCATTCAGATATACTGAGAATATTGCCATGACTTCCATCAATTATGGTTTGGTAATGAAACATTCAGAAGTACTCAGGAAACTATAATTGTTGACATCCTCTTCCCTGTGTTGATCACAACCGAAAGTAAAATATTCAATGTCAGAAATATAGTTTATTTTGCTTACTCACCATGTCAAACTATGTATATTTAACTCTTAATTTCTCTGATCGAGCACATGGCAGACAGGCAATTTTGCCTAGGCTAATGCGGTCGATCCCAAAATTTATTCTAAAGAGCAATACGTTAAGATTCGATACTATGTACTCTAATCTTAAGGAAATAAAAATTGAATTGAATTGAATATAAACTACAAAAATAATATACTACCGTCGGCCAGAAAGTTACATCAATATCTATTCAGACTCGAATCTTAATGGTCTTGATCATTGGATTTGAATTGAAAACATAAAAAATAATTGAAAATATTCAAAAGTCAATAATGGTTTTCTAATAGAAGAGTCGACTCATGTTTTGCAGGAATTTTTTATTGAAAATGTCTAAATTTATGGATTCATAGTCGGTAGAAAACTAACATGTGTTTGAATTGATCTACATCAATATTCCAAAAGCGTAATTTTTTGAGGTCGATGTCAGTAGATCTTGAATGCAACAATGATATGAATTTCATCGTGTTGGACATGGAGATTTTCCATGGGGATTTTCCAGTTAAGTTTAGATAAATTTCATAGTCTTGAACAAAGATTCCAAACAGCTTGATATTTTTCCATGACTGCGTCTTGAAGTTTTTTGTACGAATTACTTTTGTATCAATCCTTATCAATATATTTTATAGCAAATGAATGTTATGTGTGTGTGACACACCGTCCATGATTAGGTAGTTGCAACTATTCGAATACTTTAGATGACTCCAGAAATGCCTTAGGATGCCGATGAGCAGTTTGAATGATGACCATAAAATATAGATTCTGCAAATCTTGTATCGTATTACCGGTTTGCCGGCATAAGAGCCGGCAAGAATGAAAGAATATGAAAAATTTATTAGTAGGAGATTTGAGCCGGTTCTAAGCCTCCCCCACCACTATGACGTCACGTAGGGTGGATGACCTAGACCGACTCATGTGACCATGTGTGGTGCATGCAACCTTGAAAAATATGTATGGTGCATATGACCTTGAAAAATATGTCTGGTGCATAGGTGGTACAGATTACACCCAGTTCTGGGCCTCCCCCCAGCACTATAACGTATTAATTACTTTCTTTTTGTTGTAGTTTAGTAACATCAAGGCGATGTGACCTTGAAGGGTCTGGTGCATGGATCGTTCAGAATTTTTTCATATGAGATTGTGTGTATGTGTGTGACATAGTGACGTAATTACATTCGATTGGTGTGTGTGTGTGTGTGTGTGTGTGTGAATGCACGGTACAGGGTTTCATCATGTGCTTGTCTACGTACAAACATACGTCTGCATACTTCAAAGATCCTTCAAGTAATGAATGTTCCATACGTCACAGCAGCAACCGTTCCACGGCAAGAGAGCAAAATGTCCACTCTACGATGTGTGGCTGAGTAATGCGTATTCATCGGTGTGCCCTCACCTCTCTCGATGCAGTGAAGGATGTGACGTAACGCATCGGTCTAACCTCGCTATCGATGGTGACACGCAGGCGGCCGAGGACTGTGCTAACGTCTGCCCTCTCCGAGAGCGCAACGACCACTGCCTGTTCGTATCGACATCTGTTATCGTATCCAGTTGGGAGGTGTGCTTGGCTGTGACGTCAGGTATCTCTAGTGGGTAGCAAAGTAGGGTGAACTGAAGAGAGTTAAATAAAGTGCATTTGTAAAAATAATATTATAGAATCTCGTGAAGTATCAATCTGAAAATTATCACCTTGAGCTG
Source organism: Leptinotarsa decemlineata (assembly GCF_000500325.1). NCBI lineage: Eukaryota > Metazoa > Arthropoda > Insecta > Coleoptera > Chrysomelidae > Leptinotarsa > Leptinotarsa decemlineata. The sequence goes on from NW_019290255.1 coordinate 101,642, forward strand.
TGCCAAGGTATGGTTGGGGCGAATTCGATAAATATAACAATTGAAAGAAATTCTCCCTATTATAGCAAAATTTGACCTCACATTTTCGTTTTGAAACCTCATTGAACTATTGAGGCCCGCGTCGGACTGCAAAGTTGAAGGTTATAAAATAATTAGAGATAAGTAATGAGAAAAGTTCATTGCATGTATTCAAATGATTCAACATGAAACAAAATAATAAAGTACAAGTAATGAGGAATGAGAGTTCAGAGAGTGAGTTCTTGTTGCTTGTAACTATTCAATGGAATTTAAGATATGAATCTTGTGCAATGTTATATTTATGATGACGAATAAAAGAACAGTTATAATTGAGGTCTAGTTTATGTACGGAAAACACTGAAGAGAGTGAAATTGAATTACAGAATACATATTCGGAAGAGAAATGATTATATTAGGATTTGGAAAAATCTTGAGGTTTGGTTAGAATTTAGAAAATATCGAAAGTGACAACTACATTGATGGGCCGATTTTCCATAGTTTGTGCCTGTATTTCTTGGTCCCGTATGACAAAAACTTGTCGATTTTGATATTGCACGTAGCTTTTGCATTCCGTTTCGACCTTCACAGCATATGACATCAGCGTAAATATAACTGAAAAGTAGGATGTGCCATTACTTTGATCGAAAATGAATTCATTCACCTGTCATTGCCAGATTTCCCGTCTAGTTAGGTTTGACTTTGAAATAAATGCAAGGTTATTATCTGCCCCAAAACAGATGTGTAAACTCAACACATAACATTTCACAGGAGCACAGACTGACATTACTCACGCATATGCATGTCTAGGTACCACATATTTAATGATGATTCAAAATGCTACACTATAATTTTTCTTGAAATATAATTACATTACAATTTGAAGCGACATAGTAGATGATATCGACGTAACTTCAACTGAAACGTGGGTATCGCCTCAAGTTGGTCTCTTTTTTGAAGTTTGAATTAACCTTGAAACTAAATACTAGGATTTTCTCGAGGGTCGAGTTTTCATGTATGCCGATGACATAACATTGTGACGTCCCTAGATCTAAATGAAATTGAAAATAAAACGAAACTAGTAATCAATGAATTCGAATGTTGGTGTAGAAACAATCATTTATTAAATAATGAAAATAAAACAACATTTATCCAGTTTTCAAGTGAGTATCAGCGCCCTCTCCAAATAAATCTAGGTTTCGAAACAACAGAATATACAAAATTCCTTAGAACACAACTTGACAATGAATTGTCTTTCAATAATCACATCAAATACTTGTGCACTTTTCTGAAAAACATATTTTGCCCTCCTAACAATAAAATTAAATTTTTTCAGGACATAATCTCTTGGATTTATACTATAGTCTAGTGTATTCTGAGCTTGATATAAATATTACCATTTGGGAACACTCATCAGAAATGAATAAAATCTTTATAAGGCAAAAACGCTTCATTAGACTAATTTTTGATCTCAAATACAGGGAGTCTTGTAAGAAAACATTCCAAAACAAAAAATTTTTCACATTACCTTCATTCATCTTCACAAAATATTACGCTACGTTTATGTACATTCCCATCTGTTAACAAGAAATGAGAAAATTCACTGTCATTAAACGAGACGGAGAAACGACTTCCATCTGGAAAAAATAAACCATAATGAGTACAAAGGTTCGCCACTTTATGCTGGGGCAAAATGTATCAACTTATTATCACACAGCATAAAAAGTGAAAAAAATTTTCTCAAATTCAAGAAAAAAGTCAAAGACTTTTTGGTAAAAAGTTGTTTTTACTTCCTGATAGAGTATGAAATTAATATTTTTGTGTAACATGTGATGTTATTGATATAAGTGCTATAATATAAAATATCTTTTGTGAAATGTGACGTGTCATATATACATTCATGTATCAAAAATGATAACTAAAATTTGATTTTGACTTCTCCGCCAATGCCATGCTAGACGAAGATTTGTAGACATGTTGTTTCAACACTTGACATTTTACAGGAGAACAGACTGATATTTCTCATACATATGCATGCCCTACATAAACTTCCGCATGCTTGAAAATGATGTGATAATTTAAAATGTCACACTACGTTTTTTTTTCGAAACATAATTTATTACAAATCTGAAGTAATATAGTGGATGATATTGATATGATTTCAACTGAAAAGCAGGTTTTTCCACTTTGGTCTGTTTCTCCCCCACCATGTTGAGATCTGACGGAGCAGTTTGGTTTGAGCTTGAAACTGTGGCAAAAATATTTTTGCCACAGGTGTTTTCACTGTTTTTACACGCAAGACTGCTCGAAGACAAAGGAATGCCTACCATTACTTATGGAAGGAAAACATATTTTGAGGTTCAAAAATTTCAAAAATAAAATTACATCGCCTTCCGTCATATATGCCGAGTGTATTGGTATCTGCACAAGATGACAATGAATATCAACAACACATTCCGACATCTATTGGATATTATGTGAAACGCTCTTATGATGATACTCTATTATTTTATCGATCATTTCGTGGTGAAAATTGTATGAAATGGTTTGCCGACGAGATAGGTCAGTTTGGTGAAGATGTTGCAACTGTGTTCCGGTGTCCATTTACACAGTTGCAACATCTTTTTTCAGGCAGCAACTCATTGTCATTTATGTGACAAACCATTCATTATGTATGACAAAATAGTATACGACCATAATCGTCTAATACCTAAAAATTATCAATCGCGGACCATCACACAATGAGTGCATTGTAAACTATCAAGATGATCAAACAATTCCCATCGTGTTTCATAATTTATCAGGGTATTATGCACATTTTGTTATAAAAAATATTGCATTGGATCTCAATGGAAGTATCGCCGTTTGGCCGATAACAAAGGAAAAGTATATCTCCTTCACTGAAAATATTTCTGGTAGCAAGATCCACTTCAGATTTTTTAATTTATTCAGATTCATGAGTTCTTCGCTGGATACGTTAGTATCATATCTATCAGATTTTCCAAATCTCATATCACAGTTCTCCAATCTCTCGAATGATGAAGAGTGGATTTTGACAAAAAAGGGTGTAATGCCCTATGACTATATAGATTATTTCAAATAATTCAATGAAGATTGTTTACCCCCTATCGAAACCTTTTACAACAAATTGAAGGGAAAACCGTGTCCCAGGAGATCTTACTTACGTGCCAAGCTGATATGGGCTGATTTTAATATGAACACATTGGGAAAATATACGGATCTGTATTTGAAGACGGATGTTATGAGCAGTTCCGCTCGAATTGTCATAAAACTTACGGTTTGGATCCTGTCCATTATTTCACTCTGCTTGGCTATATATGGGATTCTATGTTATTCAAAACGAAACAGCAACTTGAACTTCTCACCGATGTAGATCAGTTGATGTTTTTTCTAAAAAGGAACAAGAGATGGACTGAGTCAAGTTTGCTCCAAGCGAAGAGTCACAGCTGATAACAAATACATGGGTGATTATTATGATAAAGCCAAAGCTGACTCATACCTAATGCATTTCGATGTTATTAATCAATATGGTTGGGCAATGTCTCAATATCCACCATACGGCTGGTTTGAGTGGATGGTACCAACATTGATATCACAACTGTGCCTGATGATGCTTCGGAAGGTTATATACTAGAAGTTGATATGGAATATCCGAACAAACTTCACGATATGCATAAGGATTTACCGTTCTACCCCGATCATGTGGATCCTAAGACAAAAAAATCTCGAACCGAAAGTACATCGGATGTGAAACAATTTAAATTGATGGCTACTCTACAGTCAAAGGAAAAGTATGGGAATCATTACAGAAATCTCAAACAGGCCTTAGAACATGGTCTCATTTTGAACAAGATTCATCGTGTTCTAAAGTTCAAGCAGTCCACATGGTGGAAGCCCTACATAGATTTGAACACACGTTTGCGAACTCCTGCCTCGAATGATTTTGAGAAGAACCTATCCAAACTGATGAATAATGCCGTATTTGATATGTACTGCTATCTTCGAAACTCAATTTTTGTCTCATATATAAAAATATTTGTTTCAGGGATAACTATGGAAAATCTGAGAAAGCACTTTGATGTTTGCCTTGTAACGAGTTGGGATGGACAATATGCTGCCGAAGCCAGATTCTTCAATCCTCGGTTCAAGAGTTTGACTGTATTCGATGAAAACTTGACTGCCATTGAATTGGGAAAATCCGAAATATTCTTCAACATACCAATATATGTTGGAATGGTAGTACTGGATTTGGCAAAGTTGACCACATATGATTTCCATTATGAGTACATGGCTCCTATGTATAGAGAAAATTTTTGCGTAGTTCATACTGACACGGACAGTTTGATTTATGAAATTATAAAATATGATCCATATGAGATGATGAAAAATGATTGTCATCAGTATTTTGATACTAGCGATTATCAATCAGATATCATTTACAATATTCCCCGAGCGAATAAGAAAGTGATTGGATTGATGAAAGATGAGAACAACGGAAAGCTTATAATCCGACTTTATTGGACTCAGATCTGAATTATACTCAACTAAAACTGCAACTCCTGAAGATCAAATCACTGATCTGAAAAAAAGATTGAAGCAGGAGAATTATGAAAATGATGAAATCAAACAAATTGTAGCCAATTTCGAAGTATCCAAGAAAGCAAAGGGTGTTAAACATAATGTTGTCAAAACTTAAATTGCTTTCGAAGATTACGTGACCTATTTGGAAAATTGTACCGAAAAAGCAATCACACAAAAAATTGATAAAATCCTAAAAGTATAGGGTGTATTCAACAGAACAAACGAAAATTGCTCTGAATCCTAACGATAACAAACGCTATCTATTTTCCGAAACCCACCATACTGTTCCATGGGGACATTACTCAATTCGAAATCTATGAATATTGATCAATAACAATATCAACTACAAATTATTTTCGTCTCCCATGAACGGTTCTATGTACGACTGAAAATCACATATCACATTAAAAGTTTTTGTTAATATATTATCTTGTTGCTGATATACAGGTGTATTTTTGTGAGTCAAAAGAGAACTATTGGAAATTGTTTTGAATCATTAGTTAACTTGAGTGTGTTTTTATTGATGTTCAAAATATTATTTTCAATAGAAACATACTTTTTCTATGACATCCATCATCTCATAGAATCAAACCATAACACAGAGGAAAGATCCATGTTGACTTCACGATGACAGATTGATATTACCAGAAACAGAATCAAAATAACCAAAAAATCAGCCATTATATCATCTTGTATGAAAGCTGTTTGGAAAAATGTGTAACTGAAACTGAAACTGATCTATATCAGTTTAAGATCAATTCAAAAATATCTGTTGATTTCTTTTGAATACATGTTGTTGATATAAATAGACGAAATCACAGTATATTTCATAGCAAAGCACTCCATTAATTATGAATCTCGATATTATAGAAAATGCCAAGTCGACCAAACCTGTTATTATCGGCATATACCCTTTTCAATATTAGTCCTTATTGAGATGAATTTTTATAATTACCAATCAACCACATCTTTCCTTCCACTATTCTAGACAAATATCTTCAATTTCATAAACTGTCAAATATGGAGCTACATAATCGAAGATTGGTATGATGGAGATTGCGATCATACTGTTCGAATGAAACAATCACATTATAATCCAGTCATTTAAGCTTAAATTAGGTAAGAATCTCGGAATTCGAGATACCCAGCTGTAAGTCTGTAAATACTTGTATATTGACACCCTCAAAGTTGTCTCAAAATCTTCATATGGTAGGGTGTAAGCAACTATTAAATTTCAAGGTCAAAGGTCACAAAAATCGGTTTTTTGCGCTTTTTTTGGAAATATCTCATTTCCTATGGGTTTTTTGCTATTTGTATTTATTATCAATATTGTAGAATACAAAATTCTCTACAAATTTTGTTTAAAAAAATTTTTTATACGGTGAACCGTTTTCGAGATAGAGGGCGGAGAGCGCGCGGTCACAGCATCACTTCAGGTCAACCGGTGCCTCCGGTCGAAAACGCGCCATATATAGTTGATGAACTATCGATAAATCAATGATTATAAATATTTGTCAATTTTTATTAACTATTATATTATATTTCATCATTTTTTTCCTAACTTATCCACTTTTCATTCAGTATTAATTTATTTAACAATACTTACCTGTCTATAATGAACGTAAAGTCGAGTGGCCAAACTGCTCGAAACCGGTCTGCAAACTCCACCCTCGCCGTGGGCAGAGATGTAAACCCGCTTCTTCACTATAGTTTGTTCTTCAATTACAGTTTATTTTAGCAATGCATTTTTGGTTCAGCGTAACACCACTGATGAGAGCTATGGCGGGCCAAAACAGGGCCGTCTGGTATTGAATCATAAGTGCGTTATGTTTGGGCTTTATTTCCATCTGAGAATGGTTGAAAAAAAATAAACTTGATCTAGTCTCCCTATAAAACTGAAGCCATTCTACTGATATGCAGAAAAATTACACACCAGTAAATCTCGAAATCAAGTAAACCCTCATAACACCAAATGCATATTTGAAATATATTGGTACAAATTTGAGAAATTTTTTTCAATGTGTGGCCATAAAGATATCGATGTTATGTATTTAGATCAAAAATACAGACGAATAGCGAAACAATTTTTTCGCTACAATTGTAATGTGATTGTTTCATTCGAACAGTATGATCGCAATCTCCATCATACCAATTTTCGATTATGTTGCTCCATATTTGACTTTTGATGAAATTGAAGATATTTGTATAGAATAATGGAAGGATAGATGTCGTTGATTGGTAGTTATGAAAGATTTTAATCTCAATAAGGACTAATATTGAAAAGGGTATATGATGATAATAACATGTTTGTTCGACTTGGCATTTTCTATAATATCCAGATTCATAATTAATGGAGTGCTTTGCTATGAAATATACTGCAATTTGGTCAAAACTGAATTTTTATGTGTGATTTCGTCTATTTATATCAACAACATGTATTCAAAAGAAATCAACAGATATTTTTGAATTGATCTCAAACTGAAATAGATCAAAACAAGTTTCAGTTACACATTTTTCCAAACAGCTTTCATACAAGATGATTTAATGACTATTTTTTTGGTTATTTTGTTTGTGTTTCTGGTAATGTCAATCTGTCGTCGTAGAGTTACCATGGTTCTTACCTCTGTGTTATGGTTTGATTCTACAAGATGATGGATGTCATAGAAAAAGTATGTTTCTATTGAAAATAATATTTTGAACATCAAAAAAAACACACTCAAGGTAACTAATGACTCAAAACAACTTCTTACAAAATGTAAACCGAAAAGATATAATGAACAAGATCTCAAACAATATATAAATATTTTTTATTGTTGTCTGTTTACAAAAGATATGATGGAAGAGTTGAATTTGATATTTTCAGGAAATACATCGACTTAATATGAGCCCTTTGAAGGAAGAGACCAAGAAATGTTACCCTAAAAAATGAAGACAAGGGGTTGATATCATCAGGTTGTGAGTTCATCGTTAAAAGAGTTTTTTTTATCTTTTCCACACCACCCTGGAGTTAGAGCTGCCGGAGCGTTAGATTTTTAGATTGTAGAGGAGAAAAAAACATCGCTAATAGCCCTATATAAAACCTCTCTCGAAAGTAAATAGGTTTGTGATTCAATTTGAGATAAATGACAGTGTGGTTCATTTTTCCAATAGTTCTCTTTTGACTCACAAAAATACACCTGTATATCAGCAACAAGATAATATGTTAACAAAAACTTTCAATGTGATATGTGATTTTCACTCGTACATAGAACCGTTGATGTGAGACGAGAATAATTTGTAGTTGATATTGTTATTAATCAATATTCATAGATTTCGAATTGAGTAATGTCCCCATGGAAGAGTATGGTAGGTTTCGGGAATTAGATAGCGTTTGTCATCGTTAGGATTCAGAGCCATCTTCGTTTGTTCTGTTGAATACACCCTATGCTTATATTATTTTAATAATTTTTTGTGTGATTGCTTCTTCGGTATAATTTTCCAAACAGTCCAACATTATGTTTAACGCCCTTCGCTTTCTTGGATACTTCGAAATTGGCCACAATTTGTTTGATTTCATCATTTTCATAATTCTCCTGCTTCAATCTTTTTTTCAGATCAGTGACTTGATCTTCTGACGTTGCAGTTTTAGTTGAGTATAATTTAGTCTGAGTCCAATAAAGTCGGATTATAATCTTTCCGTTGTTCTCATCTTTCATCATTCCAATCACTTTTTCATTCGCTCGGGGAATATTGTAAATGATATCTGATTGATAATCGCTAGTATCGAAATACTGAGGACAATCATCTTTCATAATCTCATATGATTCATAATTTATAATTTCATAAATCAAAATGTCTGTGTCAGTATAAACTGCGCAAAAATTTTCTCTATGCTCAGGAGCCATGTACTCTCAATGGAAATTATATGTGGTCAACTTTGCAAAATCCAGTACTACCATTCCAACATATATAGGTTTGTTGAAGAATATTTCGAATTTTCCCAATTCAATGGCAGTCAAGTTTTCATCGAAGACAGTCAAACTCTTGAACCGAGGATTGAAGATTCTGGCTTCGGCAGCATATTGTCCATCCCAACTCGTTACAAGGCAAACATCAAAGTGCTTTCTCAGATTTTCCATAGTTATCCCTGAAACAAATATATGGGACAAAAATTGAGTTTTGAAGATAGCAGTACATATCAAATACGGCATTATTCATCAGTTTGGATAGGTTCTTTTCAAAATAATTCGAGGCAGCAGTTTGCAAACATGTGTTCAAGTCTATATAGGGCTTCAATCATGTGGACTGCTTGAACTTTAGAACACGTTGAATCTTGTTCAAAATGAGACCATGTTCTGAGGCTTGCTTGAGATTTCTTCAATGATTCACATACTTTTTCTTCGACTGTAGAGTAGCCATCAATTTGAATTGTTTCACATCCGATGTACTTTCGGTTCGAGGTTTTTTTGTCTTAGGATCCACATGATCGGGGCAAAACGGTAAATCCTTATGCATATCGTGAAGGTTGTTTGGATACTCCATATCAACTTCTAGTATATAACCTTTCGAGGCATCATCCGTCACAGTTGTGATATCAATGTTGGTGTCCATCCACTCAAACCAGCCGTATGGTAGATATGGAGACATTGCCCAACCATATTGATTATTAACATCGAAATACATTAGGTATGAGTCAGCTTTAGCTTTATCATAATTGTCACCCATGTATTTGTTATTAGCTGTGACTCTTCGCTTGGAGCAAACTTGACTCAGTCCACCTCTTGTTCCTTTTTACAAAAAACATCAACTGATCTACATCAGTGAGAAGTTCAAGTTGCTGTTTCGTTTTGAATAACATAGCATCCTATGTATAGCCAGACAGAGTGAAATAATGGGCAGGATCCAAACCGTAAGTTTTATGACAACATCCGTCTTCAAATACAGATCCGTATATTTCCCCAATGTGTTTATATTAGAAGTAGCCCATATCAGCTTGGCACGTAGGTTAGATCTCCTAGGACAGGGTTTTCCCTCCAATTTGTTGTAAAAGGTTTCGATGGGGGGAAACAATCTTCATTGAATTTTTTGGAAGAATCGATATAGTCTTACGGCATTACACCCTTTTTTGTCAAAATCTACTCTTCATCATTCGAGAGGTTGGAGAACTGTGATATGAGATTTGGAAAATCTGATAGATATGATACTAACGTATCCAGCGAAAAACTCATGAATCTGAATGAGTTAAAAATCTGAAGTGAATCTTGCTACCAGAAATATTTTTAGTGAAGGAGATATACTTCTTCTTTGTTATCGACCAAACGGCGACACTTCCATTGAGATCCAATGCAGTATTTTCTATAACAAAATGTGCATCATACCCTGATAAGTTATGAAACACGATGGGAATTGTTTGATCATCTTGATAGTTTATAATGCACTCGTTGTGTGATGGTCCGCGATTGATTATATTTAGGTATTAGACGATTATGGTCGTATACTATTTTGTCATACATAATGAATGGTTTGTCACATATATGACAATGAGTTGCTTCCTGAAAAATTTTTTTCTGGCTGGCTGATATATCTACATCAAATGGACACTGGAACACAGTTGCAACATTTTCAGCAAACTGACCCATCTCGTTGGCAAACCATTTCATACAATTTTCACCATGAAATGATCGATAAAATGACAGTGTATCATCATAAGAGCGTTTCACATAATATCCAATAGATGCCGGAATATGTCGTTGATATTCATTGCCATCTTGTGCAGATACCAATACACTCGGCATATATTACGAAAGGCGATATAATTTCATTTTTGAAATTTTTGAACCTCTAAATATGTTTTCCCTCCATAGGTAATTTTTGTAGGCATTCTTTTGTCTTCGAGCAGTCTTCAAGGTGTTTATCTAACATAGCTTGCGTGGAAAAACAGTAAAGACACCTATGGCAAAAATATTTTTTTCCATCATGTTTGTCGAGTTGATTATTCACCAAACTAGATAGATGTTATATATTCCAATACAATGAGTCTGTTCCGTCTTCACCTCCATTTTTTTCTGTGTTCATATAATTAAGAGATATTGTGTTTGTCTGATTATTTTTTCCCATATTTTTTTCTCATTATCGTGAGAACGACTGTGCGTTCCATGTTCGGAGAAGGCTGGCTCGCAGAGAAGTGAACAGATACCTTTTTGAATCGGTTGTCAACGGCTCGATAAGTGATCTACCTCGATAATAATAATTTTGCTCTACAAGTGCAAGACTTCGATAATAATAGTTATTCATATAAACATTTGTGTTTATATGAATAAGTATCAACGTTGGATCTGGATGCAGAACGATTCCAAGGTAGGAAAACACAGTGTCGTGTAATAAATTCTCATCATTATTCTCTGGCTATTGAAAGGCAACTTTAAAAACCGGTCAAACACTCTTTGAGATAGCGAATTCCAATTTTTTTACAGTCCATTTATCAAATACAAAACAGAGTCTTTTATAACCCTATTGCGCATTATGTATAAGGGTCACCCTGAAACTAGTGCGTCTTAATTAAAAGCGCGGATTCATTTCCTGTATTTCACAGATGCTAAATCATCACTTGGAAACTTATAAATTCAATTTTTCGAGACTCGCCCGCATTACTAGTGCGGTCCCTGACTATCGTCACATCTCCTAGAGTCCTGGCGCGATTCAACACGGTTCTAGTACGGTCACTTGCTATCGTAATATCGACTGGTTCCCTGGTGAACCCAACCAGTATAGGTTAAGAAAACAAACAAGAAACAAACAACGAAACAATAAAGAACTAACAAGTAACAAATAAAAAGTGTTTTTAAAAAGTCTTCGAGCAAAGCTACGATAACAACATAGATCTTTCCTCCAAACGAAGGACGTTTTCTGGTTGGTGACGTAACATCATAGACATTTATTGAATACTCACATCTTTCATCGTAATACATGTCTTGAATCATGAGAAGATTCACAAGTTTGCTTTTATTTTTTGCTATTCTCAATCTTAGCGGTATTACAGTATACTTGGATTTAAAAAGTTTCAACGTGTGAACATTGACTGAGAGATAATTCTGCTCTTCGAAACTATTTATCTGAATAATTGTCATCGGAAAGTGAATACTTTACAACTTCAGAACTTTTGAATAGTCAAGATAAGATTGGATGTGATCTAAATGTTGTTCATGGGGAACGCCGAAACAATGGCCCAAGCGAAGCAGGTATTATCATGATTTTTTGTTTGATTTGGGAAGGCAGTTCAATGTATGATGAACCTTTCTGTGGCACATATTTTTTTTACGTTAACCCCCAAATTCGCTACTGCTTTCAAAGTCTAACCTCTGTCACGTTCCTGAAACTCTTTCAACTTTATCATGATTGTCTCCATAACATGTTCCTCAAACCACATATTCATATAAGTGTTACTGTGGATGGATGCGTTAGATATTGTGACATGCTTATATTCGTTGAAGATTCGATCGCCTTCGACAACCTCAAATTCCCCACTGAATGCCATATTAATCTTTAAATATGCATCCTTTTTCAATGTATTTTGAATTCGTATCACAAAAAGGGTCTTACTGTCGATCAAAAATGAGGTAGGGTTCTTATGCTTGAGATTACTAATCACTTCAGTCCGGATACGCGAATTGGAAGCCGATTCTGAATCATCCCAATGTACTCGATTAGAGACTGTCTCTTTCCGGATAATCAGGCCTGCTCCTTTCTTCATCTCAAATATCATCTGATTACGTAGTGTTGTGATATTGACCAAGAATGCTAGTAGATTCTGTTTTCCACCTATAGTAGTAGTATTTTTCAGATTTTTTTCCATTCGTTCAGAAGCCTTATAACACTCTTCAAGTCCATCCTTCACTGTTTTCTCCTTGTACTCATCTTTTATGAGGCTCAATATAGATGTGATATATTTCATCACATCAGCAAACATTTTTCAAAATTGCAGAAGCAGGTTCAACAATAACTGATTGACCGAAATGGAGCGCTTGTGAGAAATTTCAATCTATTCTACTGCAAAATGGCATGACCCTACGCATCTCTTTTGGAAACTCCGCAAATCTCCGTCTGGCTTAACCTGGGCAGTGAATAAACTCACGTTCAGTTTCAAGCTCAAACCAAACTGCTCTGTCAGATCTTGACATGGTGGGGGAAAACAGACCGAAGTAAGAACAAATCTGCTTTTCAGTTGAAATCTTATCAATATCATCTACTATATGGCTTCAGATTTGTAATAAATTATGTTTCGGAAAGAAAAACGTTGTGTGACATTTTAAATGATCACATCATTTTTAAGCATGCGGAAGTTCATGTAGGGCATGCGTATGTGTGAGAAATATCAGTCTATTCTCCTGTAAAATGTCAAGTGTTGACACTACATGTCTGCAAATCTCCGTCTAGCATGACATTGGCGGAAAAGTCAAAGTCAAATTTTAGTCATCATTTTTGATACATGAATGTATATATGACACGTCACATTTCACGAAAGATATTTTATCTCATAGCACTTATATCAATAACAGCACATGTTACACAAAAATATTATTTTCATACTCGTATCAGGAAGTAAAAACAACTTGTTACCAAAAAGTCTTTGACTTTTTTCTTGAATTTGAGAAAATTTGTTTCACTTTTGATGCTGTGTAATAATAAAATGATACATTTTGCCCCGGCATAAAGTGGCGAACCTTTGTACTCATTATGGTTTATTTTTTCCTGATGAAAGTCATTTCTCCGTCTCGTTTAATGACAGTGAATTCCTTCATTTTTTGTAACAAATGGGAATGTACATGAACGTAGCTTAATATTTTGTGAAGATAAATTAATGGTAATATGAAGAATTTTTTGTTTCGGAATATTTTCTTACAAGATTCTCTGTATTTGAGATCAAAAATTAGTCTGAAGAAGCGTTTTTGTCTCATAAAGTTTCTATTTATTTCTGATGAGTGTTCCCAAATGGTGATATTTATATTAAGCTTAGAATACATTAGACCATAGTATATATCCAAGACATTATGTCTCAAAAAATTTAATTTCATTGTTAGAAGGGCAAAATACGTTTTTCAGAGAAGTGCACAAGTATTCGATGTGATTATTGAAAGACAATTCATTGTCAAGTTGTTTTCCGAGGAATTTTGTATATTCTGTTGTTTCGAAACCTAGATTCATTTGGAGAGGGCGCTAATACTCACTTGAAAACTGAATAAATATTGTTTCATTTTCAACATTTATTGAATGATTGTTTCTACACCAACATTGGAATTTATTGATTACTAGTTTCGTTTTATTTTCAATTTCATTTAGATCTAGGGACGTCACAATGTTGTGTCATCGGCATACACGATAACTCGATCCTCGAGAAAATTCTAGTATCTAGTTTCAAGGTTAAACCAAACTTCATCATCAGATTTTGTCAATGTGTGGAAAAAAAGAGACCAAAGTGAGGCGATACCCACGTTTCAGTTGAAGTTATGTCAATATCATCTAATATGTTGCTTCAAATTGTGATGTAAATATATTTCAAGAAAAAATATAGTGTATCATTTTGAATCATCATTAAATATGTGGTACCTAGCTCATGTTAGACATGCATATGCGTGAGAAACGCATGACGAATAAATGTCAGTCTGTTCTCTTGTAAAATGTTATGTGTTGAGTCTACGCATCTGTTTTGGGGCAGATAATAACCTTGCATTTATTTCAAAGTCAAACCAAACTTGATGGGTGAATCTGGCAATGACAGGTGAATGAACTTATTTCCATTCAAAGTGATGGCACATTCTTCCTTTCAGTTATAGTTACGCTGATGTCAGATGCTGTGATGGTCGAAACGGAATGCAAAAGCTACGTGCAATATCAAAATCGACAAGTTTTCGTCATACGGGACCAAGAAATACAGGCACAAACTATAGAAAATCGGCTCATCAAAGCAGTTGTCTCTTTCGACAATTTCTAAATTCTAACCAAACCCCAAGATTTTTCCAAATCCTAATATATTTATTTCTCTTTCGAATATGTATTCTGTAATTCAATTTCACTCTCTTCAGTGTTTTCCGTACATAAAATAGACCTAAATAAACTGTTTTTTTATTCGTCATCATGAATATAACATTGCACAAGATTCAGATTTCATATTCCATTGGAAAGTTACAAGCAACAAGAATTCAGTCTCTGAACTCTCATTTTTCATCACTTGTACTCTATTGGTTTGTTTCATGTTGAATCATTTGAATACATGCAACGAACTTTCCTCATTACTCATCTCTAATTATTTTATAACCTTCAACTTTGGAGTCCGACGCAGGCCTCAATAGTTCAATGAGGTTTCAAAGCGAAAATGTGAGGTCAAATTTTGCTATAATAGGAAGAATTTTTGTCAATTGTTATATTTATCCGATTCATGAGATTCTACGATATTATCTATACAAATGCACGTTATTAAACTCTCTTCAGTTCACCCTACTTTGCTCTTCAGTTCACATTACTGTGCTACCCACTAGAGATGCCTGACGTTACAGCCAAGCCCACCTCCCAACTGGATGCGATAACAGATGGCAGTGGTCGTTGCGCTCTCGGAGAGGTCAGACGTTAGCACAGTCCTCGGCCGCCTGCGTGTCACCATCGATAGCGAGGCTAGAGCGATGCGTTACGTCACAGCCTTCACTGCATCGAGAGAGGTGAGGGCACACCGATGAATACGCATTACTCAGCCACACGTCGTGGAGTGAACATCTTGCTTTCTTACCGTTGAACGTAAGTTGCTGCTGTGACGTATGGAACATTCATTACTTGAAGGATCTTCGAAGTATGCAGACGTATGTTTGTACATAGGCAAGCACATGATGAAACCCTGTACCGTGCATTCTCACACACACACACACCAATCAAATGTAATTACGTCACTATATCACACACACACACAATCTCATATGGAATAAATTTTGAACGATCCATACACCAGACCCTTCAAGGTCACATCGCCTTGATGTTGTTAAGCAACAACAAAACAAAGCAATTAATACGTCATATTGGTGAGGGGAGGCCCAGAACCGGCTGTATTCTGTAATGTATACACCAGACCATACACCAGACCCTTCAAGGTCACATCGCCTTGATGTTGTTAAGCAACAACAAAACAAAGCAATTAATACGTCATAGTGGTGAGGGGAGGCCCAGAACCGGCTGTATTCTGTAATGTATACATACCACCTATGCACCAGACATATTTTTCAAGGTCATATGCACCATACAGGCTTTTCAAGGTCGCATGTACCAGACATATTTTTCAAGGTCACATGAGTCGGTCTAGGTCATTCACCCCACGTGACGTCATAGTGGTGAGGGGAGGCTTAGAATCGGCTCAAATCTCCTACTTTCATTAAACATGTAACAAAACTATTTTGTATTTTACAAATACTGAATAATTATATGAAATAATAAAAAAAATTAAATCATATTCCGAGGAATTGATAAACTGTACTATACATCAATAACCTGAGATTCATATTCTTCCAGTGTGAACGAAGAATGAATATTAGAAAAAATACCTCAGGGTAACAACTATTGGACAACTTTCATATTTATCAAGTTCACATATCCCTCCGTTGAAAAAGTTTCTCTCATTTAAACTGAAAGTCTTTTTTACCACTTATAATGAAGGCCGTCTTTTAAGAACAGTTGAATTCAACATGGCATTCTTGGTTTGGCTCGGCCAGTACAACTGATGAGAACTAGGGCAGATGGAAAAAGAACTGTTTCTTCAAGAATTTTGAATGCTTTGTTGCTGGTATCCGATTGCATCTAGTTGATTTGCAGTTAGAGCTGAAGAAAAAAAAATATAGAAGGCAATTGGGCAGTTGATATCGAAACTTGGCTCTGCACCAGATAGTCCAGTAAAATCCTTGTTTTTCTTAGATGAGTAAGGTTTGAGATTTCTGTTGATCTCATAATTGGCACCTTTGAAAGAGAAGTTCATGGTCATTTATGAATAATTGTATTATGGACGATATTGAAATTTTCATTCACAGTTCTACTTCACCAATCTACAATAGGATAAATAATGAATAGATTATCATATGCACAGAAAACTATTATTCTTGTATTCAGAGTTGAGTTATTGTCGTGATAAATTTTCGTGCAATCTGAAAACGGAAATTCAGAACAGAAAAGTAGTCATTGGTTTCCTTCCAATATATATTACTTCGAAATTGCTCTGTATTTCAACCAAGTAAAAAAGATGGAGAGCGATAAAAGGAACAATTATCTGCTTCATATGAAATTTTCCCGATGGGACTTCAGAGTACTGCAATGAAAACGTCATTCACAAAAGCCACTTCAATATTTCGATTTATTGCATCAATGCAGGAGATGGTTACCTTCAAATGCGAATTTTAATTCGTCAGCATCGTTAACAATGGAAAATGGTGAAATTTACAAACCTAGAACTCAATTTGGCGAAAATGTATTGTAGTTTTCAATGGAAGTAGGTGTAATAACTGTTCAGAGAATAGAATGTACACTTCACTCTCATATTAGATGAAACTATAGTAATATTGGAATCTGTAGAGATGTTAGGTAATCTCTTTGATTTTTCTCTGATACATATGTGAAATGAAATAGCTTTTATTATTTTGGCAAGAACGGATGTACTGACCAGTTGATAGTAATTGAAATAGTTCATAGTAATAGTAACCCATTCAACAATCTGAAGGAAAAACGGATTGAAATTTTAGTGAAAAACCAAATATAATTGGAGTTTGTTTTCATAATCACGCATCGAATAAATGAAAACTGCCTGAATAAGTGAACTATCTACATTTTTATTCATGTAGAGGAGTCAATGTTCTTTGATGATTCTTTGTTCACAAAATGGGAAATAAATAAATATAGAGCCACAGATAATCTGCTCTCAAATGTGATGAAAGGCAAACTTACAATTTTATTCCAGAGAAATACTTCCGAATAAAACCTTTTCAAAAGTCTATTTAGAAACTTATTTTTATAATTTTTTTTATGCATGTAATTCCTTTATTCCGAAACGTAAGCGTTTTTCTTCAAAATAGCCAGTCAATAAAATTCAATTTTTGTTCTTTGATGTTTTGTTGTTCACAAAATGAAAAATGAATAAATATAGAGCCACAGATAATCTGCTCTTGAATGTGATGAAAGGCAAACTTACAATTTTATTCCGGAGAAATACTGCCGAATAAAACCTTTTCAATAGTCTATTTAGAAAGTTGAATTTATAAATTTTTTTCATGCATATTGTTCATAGTTGAAACATGTTAATAAAATAAAACAAAACAAGTCATCACATATACAGGCCTTTTCTTTTATCATGTGGCAACATTGCTATATTCCAAACCGTAACAGATACGAATAAAGTTAACTGTCATCGGGAACAATACAATGGTCGAAGAAAATTCACGTGGACTCTCGCCCTTCTCGAGTTATATGGGAAAAATAAAAAATGTCAAAAAATTTAAAAAAAATGTTATTGTATTCGAAGTCTACTATGGCGATGTGATAAGAAATATATGCTGAAACGTTTCGTGTCAATATGGCCACCATCAATTTTTTTTAATACGGACCTGTCCCTTTTATTACAGATGTTGATGAAGCGGTGAATTCATAGTCCCAGAGTATATCATATTTCATATTTTTATAGCTATTCATTTGAAATAACCACTATCATCAGTGACAACAATTTCAAATTATGGTCCTGTTGTTACTTCTTTTGTAAAGTGTTTCGATTTCTTCAAAATATAATTCAGACAACCCAATAAATTCGACATGTAGGTACCCTAACACAATGAAAATTCGTACTTTTGTATTGCCGTAGTTCTTCTTTCAAGGCTTATTTCTCCATAATCAATTTCAATTCGTGATATTTTTATAACTCTCAATCCTGGAAGTATCAGTTCGTGGTCAAAATTCGATTGTTGTATAATTTGGTATAATCGAATCGCATCTCAATTCATTTACCATCTTAAACGCGTAGATATATAAATGCTTTTCCGATCATTTCCGTACTGATTTCAATTTAAGAGTCATCGGTAGACAGCTGTTTCAGCCTATTGGGCATCGTCAGTATCGGGCAGGCGGTCCTCGATTGAAGACAAAATGTGAATAACCAAGGAAAGTACTTGATAAAAGTGACTGCTGCGTATAAGCAAGTGGAACCACCTATTAGCGTGACATCCAAGTCAACTTACCTTCATGTCAAGGAATGGAACCCATTGTTTGTTGTTTTCAGTTCCGATAGTAAACTGTATGTAAGTGTCATAACTATTGAGGATATCCACAATCTCAGATATAAATAGATGAATGCTATTCTGATCATTACCATATGGATTTCAATTTGAGAGCCACTGGTAGACCACCTATTGGTGTGACATCCAAGTCGTAGTTCTGCATGAGAAGAAAGGTGTCACAATGCACTTCTCCGGAATAATAATAATTATTTCGACTACCACCCCGAAATAAGTTTGTGAGGTTGTTTCCTGGCTTAGTCTGCAGGTGGCGCAGTGGACATACCACTGAATCAACTGCAGAAATATTTCATGACTAGCTAGAACTATATTTGTTTGGTCGTGATACTCAGACGGTTCACACCATTCTGAAGATACCATGCCTGATATTGATGAAAAGGCAAGCCCCCCAAAACCGGTCTATCGGTTGATACAATCGACCAAACGAAATTAATTTCTGCTCTTCATATTGGGAAATAACTTGCGACGAATCTTACGAACAGAAGACGTGGCACAGATGCCTGATGGTTTCAATTCAACTCTCTGCGCGGCATTAGCTGGGTTAGTTGTTGTTTTCCGACCAAGCTAGTGCAGCGGAGATTGGAGTGGTGTTCTTTGGACTGACTTGCCAGTTTCAGATTGTGTTAGGTAGACCGGTAGGCAGCTGTTTTAGCCTATTGGGCATCGTCAATACCGGGCAGGCGGTCCTCGATTGAAGACAAAATGAGAAAAACCAAGAAAGTACTTGATGAAAATAGCTGCGTAAACGCAAGCGAAACATAAGTGGAACCACCTATTGGTGTGACACCCTCAACTCAATTTTGGTTGTACTTTTACTGTTCCACAGAATATCTAAGGATAATTATAAAACACATTATAAAACAACATTTCTATAGCTGGTTTCCAAGAATAATGAAAAAGTTTAGATTCGAGTTCATTGTCAAAGCCAGTGAAGATGTGGAAACAAATGTTATTTGTGTAACGACAAACAAGGATTTGGATGGCCGAACCTTTGTGATCCCGGATATATTACAACCTGTGAGACTACATGATGCAATAGTACAGACCCAAGTCTTTCAGAAAGTGAAGGCTACATTACAAAGACGGCATGAAAAACGACAGGTGTGGATATCTGTAAACCCGGAGATGAAGGCAGTTTATTCTGATGAAGATGGAAATATACAATTCATGGGATACCTATTGGAGGAAAAAGCAAAACCACAAACTTCTACAACAGGATTTTCAGAAGAATCCCTGGCAAGAATCATGGAAAGCTGCAAGGAAATGAATAAAGATTCATCGAAACCTTTTAATATTAGGAAAATGGCAGAAAAAGTTGTTATAGAAAAATTCAATAGCAAGATTACTAATGTGTCCCAGTGGATGACTATCTTTGAAGCAGAATGTGCACGTATAGGAATAGAAGATGATGTCAAAACAATTGAAATATTTAGGTTATTTATAGAAGACTCTTGTTTAGACTGGTATAGTTCCATGCTTATAAAGCATACAATAAATTCAGAATGGGCAATGTGAAAAAAAAACTTTTGTGAAACATATGCCGATAAGGGTTGGTCACCTATCAGGTATGCAATGTTATTTAAATTCAGACAGGGCTCGTTACTGGAATATGCATTAAGGAAAGAGAGACTATTATTAGAAATAAATAAGTCCATAGATAAACCCACTCTAATTGATCTGATTGCCATCGGATTACCCAATTTTATTGCAGATAAGATTGATAGAAATGGTTTGAAAGAAATTGAAGACTCATTTAATAGTATAAGAAGTTTAGAGCATACGATTAACAAAAAAACATTTGATAAAAAGGTTGGACCTTTCGAAAGTAAAATTGAAGAGAAAAATGTGAAACCCTTGATTAGTCCCTGTAAAATTTGTGAAAAAGAGAATAAAGGTATACGCTATCACCCTGAATCCCAATGTTGGTTCAAAATTAAAAATAATGATATGTCAAAAAAAGATCAAATAAGGAGTGTTAACATTTCTGAATTAGAGACAGAATTATATGAAATCGACCCAAAAAACTAATAGTGCCGCCATTATTAAAAATTGAATTACTAATAAATAATGCTTTAGAAATATCAGGAATCTATGATTCAGGATCTAATGTGTCCTTAATAAATTCAAGGTTATTATCTTTAAAAAACATACAAAAAAGTAAGAAAAATGCAGGTTTAAAAACAATTAATGGCGTAAAAAAATCAATAGGAATGGTTTCTTTAAAAATTAAAATTTTTGAAATTGAAAAACAGGTTAATATTTTTGTTATAGATGAAGACAACTTCGACTATGATTTCCTACTTGGGTTAGACTGTATACAAATATTTCATTTAACTCAAAATGAAAATTCAAATATTACTCAAAATTTCCTTAACAATAATAATAAAAACTACATAATAAGTAAAGAAAAGCAACCTATAAACACTAAAGAAATTCCTGGCAGTTCAGGTAGTCGCATAGGGAATAAACAGGATATGTATGATGAAAAAAAAGATATGGATATCACAAACAAAAATAAAAAAAAAATTATCATTAATGAGTATAAAATAAACTATAATGAAAATATAATAGTTGATAATTTTGATATTTCAGTAAATAATTTAGATCATCAAAAAAATGTGATATTGATCAGTTGATATGCAAATATAATTCAATTTTTGCTTTATATCATCAAAAAAATGTGATATTGATCAGTTGATATGCAAATATAATTCAATTTTTGCTAAAGACAAATATGATATAGGTACTGTAAAAGGTTATGAAGCGCATATTGATTTGTTGATAGATAAATACTGTAGTAAGAGACCGTATAGGTGCTCTATTGAAGATATGAAAGAAATTGAACATCAAATTTCAAAATAACTAGAAAATAATTTAATCGAGGAGTCATATAGTTCTTTTGCTGCTCCGGTAACTCTAGCATTTGAAAAAGAAGAAGGAAGGAGATCAAGACTTTGTATAGATTTTCGTGAATTAAATAAAATTGTAGTCCCCCAATCGCAACCTTTTTCTCTAATCGAAGATTTAATGGTTAAAACAAGGAAATGTAAAATTTTTTCAACATTCGATATAAACTCAGCGTTTTGGTCCATACCACTTGAAATTGAAGATAGACAAAAAACTGCATTTGTTAGTCAGGGGGCACACTTTCGATGGACGTGTTTACCTTTTGGCTTAAAAACTTCGATCGCTATTTTTCAGAGAATATTGAGTAGCATTATAAGGAAGCATAAACTATCAGATTTTACTGTCAATTACATAGATGATATTTTAGTATTTTCTGAAACGTTCGAAAAACACATTGAGCACTTATCTTTATTATTGAAGGCAATTTCTAAAGAAGGTTTTAAATTAAAATTCACGAAATGTAACTTTGCACAGGACTCTGTAAAATATCTAGGGCACATAATAAAAAACAATACTATCACTCCACTGAAAGATAATTTGATTGTCATAAAACAATTTCCGATTCCAAAAACACAAAAAAACATCCGACAATTTTTAGGAAAAATTAATTTCTATGGAGAATATGTGCCAAATATTTCAGTTATACTAGATCCTTCACATAATTTATTGAGAAAAGGAGAAAAATTCGTTTGGTCCGATAAATGTCAAGAATCCTTTGATACTGTAAAAAAACTACTTTGCTCAAAACCTATTCTAATCATCTTTGATCCTGACTTGCCAATACATATTTATACAGATGCTAGCATACAAGGTATAGGTGCGATTTTAAAACAAATTAAACCCAATGGGGATGAAAAGCCTTGCCCATATTTTTCCAAAAAATTAAGTGACTCTCAAAAAAAGAAAAAAGCCATATATCTTGAGTGTTTGGCAATAAAAGAGGCAGTAAAATACTGGCAACACTGGCTTATAGGAAAAACATTCACGGTTTTTTCAGATCACCAACCTTTAGAAAAAATGAATATCAAGGCCAGAACAGACGAAGAACTGGGAGAGTTAACGTATTATTTGTCGCAGTTTGATTTTAAAATAATATATTTCCCGGGTAAATATAATACAGAGGCAGATACTTTAAGCAGAAACCCTGTGTTAGAATCGTATGATAATGAAGATAGTAGTTTAAAAGTACTGAATTTTGTTAAATTAGAAGACATACGGAATGATCAAGATAAAAATGAAGATATAAAACAAAATAAAAATAAACTTATTTTCAAACATGATATATATTATAAAAAGATAGGAGAAAAGGAAAATATTGTTCTAACTGAAGAATTAAGTGAAAATATTATAAAACATGTACATCACTACTTCTGTCATATAGGGAGAAAACAAATGGAAAACAAGATCAAACCCTTTTATAAAGCTAAGAATTTATTGGATAATATAAAAAAATGTGTGAAAACTGTGAGGTCTGTATAAAAAACAAATCTAGAGGAAAATACAAGTTCGGACTAATGTCTCACTTAGGTCCAGCTACCTATCCGTTCGAAATAGTGTCTATTGACACCATAGGAGGATTTGGAGGTGCTCGTTCATCCAAAACATATTTACATCTTCTAGTAGATCACTTCACTCGTTACGCGTATATTTTGACATCCAAAACCCAGAGTGCGAATGATTTTATAAAACTTGTTCAAAAAGTAACACAAGAATATAAAATAAACTTGATTCTATCAGACCAATATCCTGGCATAAATTCAAAGGATTTCAAAATATTTTTAGAGAAAGAAGATATACCTATAGTTTTCACTGCAGTAAATGCGCCATTTTCAAATGGATTGAATGAAAGACTAAACCAAACTTTGGTTAATAAAATTCATTGTAAGATTAATGAAAGGAGAAATAAAATTGCTTGGACAACTATTGCTCATGAATGCACGGAAAAATATAATGAAACTGAACATAGTGTAACAGGGTTCTCCCCGAAATATTTATTGGAGGGAAAAAATATTAACATTCTACCAGATGAACTGAAACAAAATATAACACAGAATCATCTATTACGAGACCGAAACACCGTCTTAGAAAATAGTATAAAATCACACAATTATAATAAACGAAGATTTGATAAAAATAGAAAACATTATGAACTAAAAGTCGGAGATTCTGTATATGCTGAAAACGGAAATCGGTTAAACTGAAAAAAACTAGATGAATTGAAAATTGGACCTTATCAAATTGTAGACAATATATACAGTTCAATTTACAAAGTAAACACGTTTAACCGTTACATATCTCCCTTTCTGTTCAATAAAATTTCAAAAGGAAGCTTTGGATTTTTTCTTTTTTTCATACTTGAGATGGATAGAAAGCGTAAATTATAGCATTCACAAAGCTGAAACTCCACTCTCAGAACACTATACAGGTTACATGAGAGAAAGCAAAGGGAAAACAAAAGATAAAAAGATGCAATGTCTGACAACTCTGACAGCAAAGCCAGAAGTTATCACAAGCAGTCTGGTTTGAATGCCCTCCTCGCTGCCAGGTGGTAATAGCTGCACTGGTGAAAACATCCCTATCCAGTGCTCCCAGAATTTTTGAAACAACCACCAACCATGCCAAAACTCGACCATGAAATCCCCAGTCGGTGCATCTGTGGTGAAAGAAAAGGTAATATTAGTTTAACCAGTTGTTACCTTCAACTGTGGTAAGATATAGTACTACCAGACTGAAATATTGAAACTTCACTGAATATAATTGAAAAATATTAGGAATGCCCTCATTTCTTCTCTGGCGCTGTAAACTAGTCCTCAGCTGCAACGGATTCATGGAGCTCATAATCGCCCAGTAGTATTGCCGGGCCGCCCTTAGGCGGACTTCACACGTTGACTGTCCTAGGCCTCCACGCTAGCGCAGACAATACCTCCCAACTTCACCCTTCCAAGGACCCTACCAGCAAGCCAGCTGTCGCATCTGAGCGATGCTCACACTCCACCAGAGTGAGCATCGCTCACCTCCAAATAACTCCCTCATTAGAGTATCTGTTGCGGGATATGTAGTGAAATTGGGAAAAATATAGGAAAATAAATTTGAGACAAGACATTAGTAGAGTTTGGACTGTTCATTAAAACTCTTTGAGGCAAACAAGTGAACAAGTATAGTTAGAATCTATCAATATGAACTATCTGAAACAACTCTTGCTCCCAGTAAGCAATTTGTTTCCTGAAATCGATGATTTCTATAGATATACACATATACCAGATAATTTGGGCTATCATATCTCAAAGATAAGTTAGATACTTATGTGTAAGACAATTGCGTCTACACCAAACATATTGGTTTTAAAAAATAACTTTTGATATCATGATACCTGTTGATAGTTCCAATGAATATCTGCCTCTCGATTGAAGCTAGTAAACTAGATAAAGATAACAACTCAGTAAGCTGTGCAAGTCCAGGAAGGTTTTGATTAAAGGAAATTTTAATTTGGCATGACAAGACATATGCATTGAATAGTCATGTTGAAATTATTCCAAAAAATTTTTTGTCATGCAATTAAAAATATATTTGAATAGAGACATGTCAGAACGTACTGATCCAGAAAACAAAATAGAAAACGATGACGGTAGATGGTAGTATTGGTTTTTTCAAGATTCATTTATACTGAAGAAATAAACTGAAATACATACGTGGAATTTAAAATTCAATACCGATAGTAGATTAAAAACGCAAACAAAGCTAGTTTCTTGAAAAAAAAAATTGATAAGATGTTAATAACTGACCGAGCTGAATTAAAATGTTCACATGCGAATATGTTCTGAATCGATTCACAAAACATTTATAGTGGCTAAATGACGGAGTTTTACCGACAGGTTGGTGTATGCCCCTACAGTGATAGTCGTAAGCCGTACACTGTGCATCTGTCATGTTTTAATATACTTCATCATCTGGATCTTGATCAGTTTGTGTTTTGGAGTCATCACCTTAATCAAGAAAAGTAGGATCAGGTTTGAAATCTTTTACATGCCAATTACCAAGATCAGTACCATCAACATTTTCAACAAAATATACCAGAGGGGAAAGAACTTTATCAACAATGCAAGGGATAAATTTTGAAGTTGATTTCGCAGAAAATGAGTTTCCTGCTCTAGATAAACATAGTTTTTCTTCAATACTTTGTCTCCAGGTTTGTACTTATTTGTACTTCTGAGATTGTAAACCTCAGTATTTTGATTGTAGGCTTTTTGAATTCTTTCACAAACTTTGGTGAAAATTTCTGATAATTGAATCATCAATTCTAGAATTTTTTTCAGTGATAGTGACAATATTATTGGAGTTGTTGGCAATTTTGCCGTAATAATTGCCTGAGATCCATACATTTTTTTCAAAAGTTGAGAATGCCACTGAATAACTAGTGACATCGCTTTTTGAGGTACGTATTGCCTGTGCAATTTTGTGAATTCAGTGATCCCATGTTTTGTGAACTTTATGATGGCCCTAGACGTGGGATTAGGTGAAGGATATACTGAAAAAAATGTTGTGAACCAGTCTACTGCCACTGAAATTTTCATTTTTGGATTTAGGCTATGTTCCTAATAGATCTGTTGATATTAATTGAAACCGAAAAATCATATCCTTGTAGGGACCCATTAATCCAGCCTGAGGCAGATTTGATGACTTGCATGTAGCACACGTAGAACACTTACGAACATAGCGATACACACTTTTCCTTAGGCCAAGCAAATAACATAGTTCCTGAATACGAGCCAATGTCTTTGAAATACCCAAATGACCTGCAGTTTCATCATCATGAAACATTTCCAAAAATTCAAACCTATTTTCAGTACATACAATTTTCGAAAGCTTTGTCAGCTTCTTCTGGCCATACGATCGATTGGCATTTCTTACGACCTCGTAAAAGTTCAGTAATAGGACTACATAAGGCGGAAAAATTGTTGAAAAACTTTCTATAATATCCAATTATACAAACCAGTATCCAGATTTGTATAGTTGTTTTGGATTTTTCATAGTTCAAGATAGGGGAAAATTTAGAGTCATCCATTCTCAGACCTTCTCGATCAACAACATAATCCAGAAATTTCAGAGACGGTCTGCAGAACTGTGACTCCTCCAAATCAATCGAGAGGCTACCATTGCTAAGGGCTCGTTTGACTTTGAGCAAGATTTCCATATGGGTGTTGAAATCTGGAGTTGCAGTAATGATATCGTCAATATAATAAAAACATATGGTTCAAGGGATGGACCAATTAGTAAATCCGTTAGACGACACATCGTTTGATGACCAGATGGCATTCCAACGTATTAGGAAAAGCCTCTACAATGTATAGCAAAAGCAGTTTCAGGACGGAAGGAAGGTGTCGAACAAATTAGATGGAAAACTTCTTTCAAGTCACCAGAGGAGAGGAATTTGGTATCTCTCAATTTGCTTAGGATTGAATCAAATGAAGTCATAGGATAAGCATCAGTAATTGTTACAGGGTTCAACTTCCTGCAATCTTAAATCTATATTCTCCTGTACCTTTTTCCACCAACCCTACGGGATCACACCATGTGTACTGTGAAGGCTTTATAATACCCAACCTCAGCATATTATCCACTTCCTCGTTGAGGTGTTTCTGCATTGCAGGAGATAAGGAATACTGTCGCTCTCGGATTGGAGCAGCTGACCCAGTGTCAATATCGTGCTGAAGTAGATGGGTTTTGTCTAAACTATCAGTTGGTGCAATCTTTGAAAAATAATCTATAACGTTTTTCAATCTGTTACACTATGCTGCTGAAAGGTCTCCACAAGACTGGATGGTATTCACCACAGAGAAATTTTTCTGCTGTTGCACGCCATAAGATCCCCTGAGAAAATCTACTGTGATTTGAAAGTCACTTGGAAAATCAATACCTGGGATAAGGGTATGTTTGAGAGGAGAAATGATCAAAACTTTCATAGTTTTGTCCTGTCCTGGAAGAGAAATAGGTAAAAAAATGTATCCTAACCAATCTTGTGGTACACCATCAGCTGTGGTAATCTGTAAGAGATTATCATTCTTAATATTGATGTCCTATTTCTGCAACAAGAAAAGTCCATTTGAACCTTATATAGAAGAACAACTTCCAGGATCTACAAGGTATAGTATTTCATTACTATAAATTTGAACTCTGAGGTAGGGACGGTCATCATTTGGTCTTCTTTCAGAGACTGGATTGAGGAAAGGTGTATTGATATGTGTTGCCATGCTATTTTTTATTATAAGTTAGTTTTGAAGGCAGATAACAAGGTAGTTTACAAGATAATTGACGAGGATTTCTACCTGAATATGAAAAGTTTTTGACAAATTCTTACCAATATCTTCACCCTTTTGAATTTACTATTTTGACTTTGATTTTTGTTCATTTCTCTTGGATTTTATGTCTGGATTTGTTGTAGTTATAGTTGGAGTGTTTCAAATTACATTTAAAACATTCAAATTTGGTTATTCCCTTTTTTCTACAACCATAACAAAACAGTGTTTATTGAGAGCAGTATTCACTATAAGAGTGACCATTTCGAGAACAGTTCCAACATTTAATAGAGTTCACGGTAAATATACGGTATGTGAATTGAATGTTCTCTTGTGAAAAACATCATGAGATACTTGAAAAGCGGTACAACTTAAATCATGTCCTGAAAGATTTGATTTATGCGAAGGAGGTGGTTTATATCTATCAGACCATTCACGAGATTTCTCTAATTTCTTACACAATCTACTCAAGTCAGAGATTGTATTTCTTTCCTGCAAGGAAAGGTGAGAAACAGTACGGTGATATATTTCTCTGTATAATGTCTACCATGTTTTTCTCTAGGTTTTTTTAGCCTATTGTAAATATCTTCCATAGAAGAAATTCACATGATGATTGTTTCTGACGTATCCTAAGTTCTATCATCAGTCTCTCTTTTTAAGTCTTCATCATAATGTTTAACCGTTAAACGTTTGATTCAGGTGTTTTTGCCTATTATTAAAATAAGCTTTGTTCACTTCATTCACATTTTTTCAATTTTGACGTACCAATCACTTTCACGAATGCACGAATGCAAGGTAGAATCTCTTATTTCATACATATTCCTGAAAAATAATTTTTGAGGATGCATTACCCCTTATTTCAGTTTATTTAAAATTTCTTTTGTTATTATTAAGATAGAACTCAGACCAGATAGTAAATTCAACTGAATTCATCAAGAAGTGTTTTTTATAATGAAAATCCATGACTATGTTGAGAAACCATTGGACTATTTCCTAGTAGTTTGCAAGAAATTCCTGAACTATTAATTAAATGAGAAAATGCATTAACCTACCGAAAAGGTCCTTATATTCGAAAATATTTGGAAAAAACTCAATATTTTCGGAATGTATCCCTCAGTTCCTGTTTATGAGGAAAGTTTTAGTTTTATTTGTAGTACTCGTTACTGTCGACGTTATCGATGTAAGTGTTCGAAAAAGTTCGGCATGAGATATCGGATAGGCTGTTCTTATGTCAATAAGTTCGAAGCAACCATTTTGAACTGAACTGAACTGAACTGAAATCAGCTCACTTCCTCAAATTATAAAGTTAAACGTCGATGTATTCAGGTAAATATTTAAAGTTCCTCTATTTTGGAGTAGGTGAAGACTTTATATTCTAGTGTTCCAGTAAATTTTTCTCAGATGGCGTCCTGCCACCATCTTGAAATTTTCATCTGTCAATTTTACGCCAAAATATAGTATTCATGTAACAATTTCGTTGTCCCAAGTTTCGATTTTTTTGAGTTGACCCGTTCAAAAAATAAAAGGTGGGGAAACATTAAAGAAAAGTACTGTAAATTGCTTTTCCAAAATTTGTTTTTCAAAATATGTGTAAATTGCTTTTCCAAAATTTGTTTCTCAAAATATGTATTGTGAAATTTGCAAATAGTTGAACCCGTTCAATGAAAATAAATAAATATATGTGCTATCGATATCTTTAATATTTTATAAATATATATCATATTATAATGAATATCAATTCCCGTAATATTATATTGATTGAGAATTTTATAAAATTTTTGTAACAACCATGAGCTTTTTTAGTATCGCTAATAGTTTCAGAGTTATTTCATGTTGAAATTTTCTCAAAAATGTATTCTTGGCTCACGTCTGTAAGATCAATATTTGGTATTAAGGGAATAGCTTGTATAATGTTCAAAAGTACCCCCAACGATACCGCTGTTCTATCATTCATGATGTGATACCTTTAGCGGGTCAAAGACACGGCGATGGGGAGCTGTCATAAAAGTGATCTTGGCACCTCTCTCGCTCTTTGGGCTCGACCGTGAGTGCAACTGGGCGGATTGTAAGACTATTGAAATAAATACCAATATTTATTGTTGATACTAGTTCATTAATACCTAAACCACATCAATAACAAAACCGCAACCAAAAGTAATTGATAATAATTGTTAACACAAAATAGTCCATCGTACCCCAATTAGTATTATTCACCATATTTGAAAAAAAAAACTCATCTCAGAAGTTTGTTCAGTTGATTAAATTATTCCTAAAGGATATTGATAGTGAAATATACTTCAAGAAAAGAATATACTTGAACTTCTAACGCCATGGTTACATTGTTGACGATCTTTGATCTTTTTACGCCATTTCTTCGATACTCAATTCTTTAAACTGAAAATTAAAAGCTTGGAGTGAATTATTGTATGCAGGTCATCTACTTGTTTTTGAGAGATTTCGCTGTGCAGCACAATATTTGAAACACAAAGGAGTTCAAATTTCGCATGCCTTCTACAAATGGTACATAGATATAAATACATTCGAGTCAAATCCTGTTTTTCAATTGAAAATTACTTATACATATACACTGACAACTTCAATCACGATCGGTTGAGCGATGTAGAAGTTTATCACTTACCAACCAACCAACCAACCAATCAACCAACCAATCAACAAACATCCATTTTTACATATCAGATTATGGATGGCCAGATGGCCGTGTCGATTAGACACGGCCATCCGGCCACAAATGGTACATAGATATAAATACATTCGAGTCAAATACTGTTTTTCTGAGTGGAATTAATTATCCAGGTATTGATAGCTCAACACCACATGATAGATCGAATATACGAAGACGCTGAAGCTGAAAGGAGCCAAAGAAAAATAAATTAGAGAAATTGTTCTGAGAAATTCTAAGATTCTCCAAAAAACAAAATACAACTTGAGAATTACATCAAACTATATCTATGCTACATTCATTACAGACCTATGACATGAAAAAGTGTTCTGAGAAATTCTAAGATTTTCCAAAAAACAAAATACAACTTGAGAATTACATCAAACTATATCTATGCTACATTCATTACAGACCTATGACATGAAAAAGTGTTGTGGCAAAAAATAATGTGAAATTTATTTCGGAATTATCCTAGAAGTAAGAATGTTATCCAAATATTTCATTGTAAATCAGGATAGAGTTCTCAAAATAAATCGTGAAAAAAAGTTCTGAGTATTAAGAAAATACAATATTTTTTCATAATTACATAAAGAGGCAAAGAAAGCTGAAAACATATTTTTTTCAAGCCAATCCCAACTACATGATATTTGTTTGTATTTTTCTCATTCTCAATATTTTTTCGACACTAAAATCGGTTAAACAACGTTAGGGTATATGACATTTTGACATTTGTAAATTAGGGCATCTGAAAATTCACCTGTATACCTCTTTTGTGTTGATAATAATAATCAAATTATATTGGTTGCCATATTGTTAGATAATTTTTCACTAATATACCCGGATATACTCTTTCGTATCTATACTTTGATTCAGTCGGTAGATATACGATGTGTGTATCTAGTCAAATATAAAATTTGGAGTCCGATTTGAAGACTAATCTCAAAAGGTCTTAGTACACCGCAAAACTGAATGGAAAAAAAATTGTCCAATCGATTGAACAGAAGCACAAGTGCAATCATTTGGGGGTGTAATATAATTTAGTAATTGAAAAAATACAGATTCAACTGAAATTCGATACATTTCCAACCGTAACCATTACGAACCTGAATCTAATGTGGTTCAAAAATGACGAAAATATCTATTTCAATCAAATATATAGTTTAAACATAACTGCTTCAAGAAATTTTTGTTCACGATTCAATTTTAAGAAATATTGGTATATATGTATTTCAAACTATCTTGAAATTCCTCAAGGAAAAATATCTTTATTCAATGAAGATCTCCTTATAACTAATTTGATATTTATATATCGCATATATATTTCAACATTTTCAAGCAAAGAATGTCCCGAGAAGAGCCATTTCATCCCACAGATTATATACAAAGACCACACACCTGTTGTTCTCAGAACTATTAACTACATACCAATATGCACACTGTTTTTGAGACCTGTCTTCCAGTTCCATAGACAGATATGAATATGCTTGCTCAGACCCTATGAATTCAAAATGAACAGAGAAATAAGGACAAAAATGCGCAAACTGTCTGTTTGCGGATTTTTTCCTCATTTTTATTCAAAGGTGTGTGATAGGAGTGAGTGGAGTGCTGAAATTTTGATTCATGACAAATAGTATAACCTATATACTTGTCATCCATTCAGATTGATTTATGTCTGTATTGAAATTCTTCTCTATGATTTAAATTTCGTCCACATTTGGTACCATTGATTTGGGAAAAAGGTAACTAGAACTGGCACAGATGTGAAGGAAAGGAAAAAAAACTGAGAAAAAAATTGAAGTCCTCCATTTTGATGGTGATATTCAATTTACGCATTTTGCGGATTTATTCTGGAAATCTCGTTCAAAAGCACCAGATTATTGATAAGTTGGGTAATCTCAACCACCTTCACTCATTTGTGGATATATTTTTTGTTATACTGAACATTCCAACCTTCTTCAACGTAAGTTCTACGTAATCACTTTCGAGGCCACACAACATCTAGGGTATGTTACCTTCCTCATTTGAACATTCACTACAATAAAATGTCATTAGTACTGAATGTATTTATTGTTTTCAGGCCTGGTTCCTTATTTTATTATCCTTGATTTGTTCTGCTTTATATATCAAGTAGTAGAGTAGTGGAAATAGTGCTAAACCTGGCTTCTCATTTCTTCCTGCTCAATAATAGTGATTTGGGAGCTGTCATAAGGCTTCATTGGATGAGGGATTTGCTTCTGCTTTAATTGACCCAATGCACGAGTGATATTTAAACACCCCAACTCTTAGGATTCTCTCATGAAGTGGATCAGGTCTTGAAGGAGACACCGACGAAACAGATAAGCCTTTTTTTGACTGTGCTTTATTTCTATCATTTTATTGCTCAGCATGATCGCTTTCACTGATTGTGCATGAATTACTACACAAATTGTTTTGTTTTCTTTCTTTATAGTTGTACACTTATCAAGTTGTGCTAGACCATTAGTTCAGTCACATCCCATGTCCTGTAAAGAAAAAGCATTATGAATAACAACTTTAAAAGAACCTAATAGTGGGTCGAAATTAAAATTTAGCGCATGTAACTAGTACATTTATGACGAATAATTGCCTCAAGAACATAATATTACCATACAATTTACAAGATTGCATTTTTGCATCTATTGCAATCTTTACATAAAGATCGACCTTTGACCCCTGTTTACACCGTAGCCCCTTTTTTTCTTTCTTTTCCTGTCACTCTTCTCACTCTTTTCCTTACTGAAATCAGGCTAGCCATCATTTATAATTGCGATTTTCCCAACTATCAAACCTTTTTTATCGACGGTCTCTTGTTTTGAGATATTTACCCAGCTCCGGTTCTACAATATTGTCACTCTGTCAATTGTCAACGACAAGCAATTAAGATTGATTCGATTTTATTGAGAACTATCAAACTTTATAGGTTGTCTAACTCAATATAGTTGGTATAACGTTTCGCGTTTTATTTATTAATTTTTTTGTCCGATAAAGAACCCCACTCGTCTCCACTGAGCAAGGGTATGTTCAGAAAGAATTAAATATTTTGCTGCTTACGGCCAACCAAGCATCGCAAAGCGTTGTATTCCTTGATACCAAGGTCTGCAGTAGCAATTATTTCAATAACATTTTCTAATAATAGAGAGAGCCATTGCTTGTCATATATCCAGATAACCTTTATATTTCAGTAAGAAGATATAGAATAAATAAGCATTTCAAAAACTCAATAGTTATCAATATGATTTTAAATAACATATATCAAAATATATTCCCAGATAATGTTATGAAATTAAGAAGATCGGCGGTAATCAGCTCAGTCATTTCAATTCAAGCAGTTTTTCTATGATAACCGCCCTAGCCTTCATCATCATCCTAAATAACATAAAAATCTGTTCTTAATTTCATTTTCGGAGCTGGTTTGTTCCATTACCAACAGAGTCTTAGATGAAAGAAATCTGGGTTTCACGATTAGCAACTTAAAACATCATCGAAGAAACATATTTGCAACTGCTTTGGGATCATTTTCAATCACAGCTTTGGCTATATTTCTTTATATATTATTAAATGAACATATTCTCAACATTGAAGCATATCGAAATGGAGTCCTCACAACAACCGATCCATTTTGTGAGGACCGTCCTGATAACATACGATCTATAAAAAGTTGTTACGGAGACTGTCCCTATAAAATACGTTAGATAAAAAAACGTTGCAAGGACCGACCTCATAAGCACCAAATGTCCCCGTAATATACGAAAACTCCCACACCCGTCCTCATAACTGCCGCTTTACATAATACTAACACCAAAATTCTCCATTTCGAACCAAATTCAAATAAATGGCAATTTCTAGAAATGTCTGAAATTGAAATCAAATAGACAGACATCGACAACCTCGGCAACATTTATTCATTTTTACTAACAAAAAACAAAAAAATAAAAAACCTGAATACATCCTGTAATATTTACACAATATAAATCACAATGAAGAAAAGAGAATTGAAACTTTCTATATTTTTCACCACTTTGTTTTTTACCATAGAAAATTCCAATTCTATTTTCTTCATTATGATTTTCTACCACGTAGTAACGGCTACATCCATCAATGTATTAATATAAATCATCATGTTAAACGACATTGAAAAATTAGAAAAAGTATTTCACATTATCCAATGTCAAAAAGTTTTCATTTTCATGTTGAAGACTTCTTTCACAATTGAAATTTCCAAATTGAATATCCTCACATAGCATAGGTATGCTGTTTTATTCGTTACTAGTTGTTGCCCGCGGCTTCGTCTGTGCAGAATTTGGTAGTCGTAGTACTAATTATTACTATGTATCGCTGCTGTTCCAATGTTATAACAGAATCAAAATCAACGAACTTAGATGTGCCCTGCATTATTGAACAGTGCTTTCAAAAAATTGTTCTACCGCGCCATCTAGTGGTGAGTTACAGAAAAATTGATAGCCTAAAAACCTTCTCAATTGAAAATTACTTATACATGTCAAGTTTAATCACAATCGGTTGAGCGATGTAGAAGTTTATCACTTACCAACCAACCAATCAACAAACATCCATTTTTATATATCAGATTATGGATGGCCAGATGGCCGTGTCGATTAGACACGGCCATCCGGCCACTAACATGATAATGACCTCTCACTGATATGAAGATTATTCAATCAATTCACTAAAAATCGTTATTTGTTTTGAATTTATGGATTGCCGATTAATGCCATGTGATTGGAGGACAGAGAGAGAGACAACCAACAATTGACAGCTGTCAAGGTAAGTTCGTTTGTCTATGTTAAAACTATAGAACAAATGAGAACTGTTATGATGCAAGTGTTATCAGTTACATCTGATGTTATATAAGCAAATCAATTAGAAAACGCAATATCAATTGCATCGAATTGAAATTAGTTATTTGACAAAAACCTTATTAGTTTTGAGTCAAAACTTAACGAAAAAGTGATGTTATTTTGAATCAAAATCCTGCCATAGTGAGGTTGGACCTTTGTTTCGAAATATTGAAAAATGTCATGAGCTATATTAACGAAAATCCAGCATTATTTCTGGTTGAATTATAGTCCATTTCATGACCTGCCTTGAAAATATGATTACTGAGAGGAAATTTCTCAGGATGTAATCTAATGAGCAATTTTTTTGCTGGTATCATTTTGGCAACACTATTTTTGACAGATCACGCGTGAATCGTGTCTTGTGTCACTGTCAAACTTGTTCACTTTGGTCTATAATTTAAACATGAATCGACTTACGATTGAACAACGCTTGCAAATTATTCATTATCAAAATTCATGCTAGGTGAAGAAAGTGCATCGTGCACTTCTTCCAATTCATGGGCAGTTTCGTCGGCCTACTGAGGAAGCTATTCGGAAGCTTGTGATATAATTTCAAACCCAGTTCACATTATTGAACATCAAACCACCAACACGCATACGTAGTGATGATCGGTGATGACCGTGAAATGTCGATTCGCCGCCGTTCGCAGCAATTGGGCCTCTGTGGGGCTACGTGGAAAATTTTGCGAAAAGATTTTGGTGTAAAACGTTATAAGATACAGCTGGTGCGAAAACTGAAGCCACACGACCTCCCACAACGTCTAACATTTGGTGAATGGGCGCTGGCAAAGTTGGAGGAAGATTCACATTTTTATTGAAAAGTTGTTTTCAGCGACGAGGCTCATTTCTGGTTGGATGGATATGTTAACAAGCAAAATTGCCGCATCTGGAGTGAAGACCAGCCACAAACATTGCAAGACCTACCGATGCATCCCGAAAAAGTCACTGTTTGGTGTGGATTATGGGTCGGTGGCATCATCGGGCCGTACTTATTCAAAGACGACAATGGCCGGAACGTTACTGTGAATGGCGAGCGCTACCGTGTGATGATTGACGACTTTTTATTGCCCAAAATGGAAACATTGGACATGGCTGACATGTGGTTTCAGCCAGACGATGCCACATGCCACACGACACGCGAAACAATGGCCATGTTGAAGTTCATGTCTACAGGGATAAACCAGCAACGACTGACGCTCTGGAAGCCAATATTGAAGCAATTATACGTGAAATACCGGTCGATATGTTAGAGAGTGTGTGCCAAAATTGGACCTTGCGCATGGGTCATCTAACGCAGAGCCGCGGACAACATTTGCATGAAATCGTCTTCAAACATCAAATTATATTGATCGTTCTGTCGATTCCAATGAAGATTTCATCAATTTTTTAAATTTTTTTGTGTTGTTTTGAAAACTAAATCCTATACCTGTAAATAGCTTCGACGTCTGACCACTGTATTCATTACTACAACTTAAACATGGAATGGAATAGAATAATCAAGATCGAAAGTATATAGGAGTTTTTCTACTCGAAATTTAAAAACTATCAATTGATGGTTAATATGGTATTGAAAGCTATTTTTACATTCGATTTTGAAAATTCTGCATAACTTTGGTGTCATATCATTGATGTTCGTTGAAGAAGAGCAAAGTATAGGAACTGGAGGTGGATAAGCCCTAATTTTCATATTGTCAGACTGATCCAGATTTCTATGCATTTGGTTGTTATTATTGATTTGAACGTCAATGGTTGACGTACTAAATAAGATCTTTTTTGAGTAGAGGATCTGGGTAAGAGTTATTGCTGAATAATTGAAAAGGTATATTTAAATTATTCAATAGAAAAGATGTATCGGAAATCTGTAGAATGAAGTTCTCCATTCGTTTGACCAAGTTAATTTTGATTGATTGCTTGAAGGAACGACCAATAGTTCAGGAACCTACCAGAACTGATAGGCGTGCGATACGAATCTATTGGTGGAGTTTTTCCTGGTTTTCTGATCAACTCAATGTCACGGAATGGAATACATTGTTCGTTATTTTCAGTTTCAATGGTGAACTGTAGTATATATTTCTTTTCAAGAAAGGGAAATGATAATGTTATAACCAAGAGAAGTACTTCATAGAAATAACTGCGTAAACGCAAGTGAGACATAAGTGGAACCACCTATTGGTGTGACATCCAAGTCAACATGCCAAGTTTTTATGTCAGTGTTGGTGGTTTGACCAATCAACCGACCACTGCGGTGGCAAAAATTTGGGAAGTTAACCTGAAATGTCAGCGAAAAACGAATCCACATGTTTCTTGACATGATATGAAATCGAGAAAGGAAAATAATTTCATGGAAAATAATTCCATGAAAATCAAAAGATTAATATATAAGTACCATTCTGATCATTCCCATATTGATTTAAATTTAAGAGCCACCGGTAGACAGCTGTTTCAGCCTATTGTGTCTCTTGAAAAATACATTTATTGTTGAATTCATCGATGGAGATTGGAGGTTTTTTAACATTCTTCAAACCCAAGATTGATGTATTTTTCCTTCAAATAGTCACGGTACACTACGGAACTATTAATAATTCACTAACTCACACCTGTTCTCTATGAAATCACAACACGGACTGAGAATATAGGAATAAATTCATATATGCACTTTTTTCAAACAAATTGTATCAACGTTTTCAGGATGTTATGTATGAGAGGTATCGACCAGTAACTATGTGTTTTTCTTGTTCGATACAAAACGAAGTGCATAGAGTTTGGAAAAATCTGTTCAAAATCTGTTTTTCCGTTGAACGCTTTGTTCAATTTCCATTGTGAACATTGTTGATTTTTTAAAAAAGAATTCGGAATACCATGATTGCCTTTCCAGATATCAAAACTATCACATATTTACACCACACTTTAGGACAATTTAGGAATTGTTTTTATTTTTCTCTGATGACATTTTGGGTTTCGAAACATTGATACTAGTAGAAAATACTCGGGAGAGTTTATTGGATTTAAGAGGTGAATCAAGTGAATCGAGATGCCTGTATCGAGTTGTCCTTCACAATGTTTAACACGAGTATGATCGTATGATCGTAAGGTGAGAATCCCTAAACAGGTCCAATACAACAGTGATTTGGTGTGCTGAAATATTTCATACAACTGTATTTGACTGGAAAATAGTATCCCTGTTCCTGCGGAAGTTTCATTCAAAACGTTTGTTATTGTTAATTTCGTTCATTTAATTTTATAGTATGTTTGTGTCAATTTTCCTGTTCAACCCTGTATGAAAGACAATTGAGAGTGTGATTAGTAAATGAAAAGTTATTTTTGACGGCACAAAAAAATTATCCTCTCATTTCTATGTATATCAAACAAAACCAAAGTCTTGACCAAGTTGAAAAGTTAAACCAAGTTAGATACATAAATGGTCTTTCGAATTTTCAATAAGAACAACCCTGTGAAAGATGTCTACTTCATGTTCAGTACCTCTAAGAACAACGGCAGTCAAATTTATGACACATCTAAAACCATAAATTTGCAAAATATGGAAAAACTAGAAGTCTTGGCAGAATTTGAAAGTAGTAAGGAAGAAATACTTCTAGAAATATCAGTTGAAGTTCCAGAAAGTAGCAAAGTTTCAAGTAGTAAATCTATTCGACGCAGACAGTTGGAAATTGAACTTCAGAAGGAGACGTCTAGCAGAAATTGAATAACGTCTAATAGAGAAAGAAGCCGAGTTCAGACAAGCTGAGCTTGAAAGCTGTGGTGTATCCACTTATTCAAATCAAGGCGAAGAAACGAAATCACAAACTAATAAATCATCATTCATTAAAAATTGGGTGAAATCAACAAACTTCAACATGGAGAAAATACAACTCCACTATTTCTTTCTCCCACAAAGATATGACGGCCAGACAGTCGTTCAGCAAGGAACTTCCAATATTTTCTGTACAAGCTGGAGACTGCATTGATTTCGTTAATCAGTTCAAAGAAACAACAAAAATCTGTGGGTTTTCTAATGCAGAAAATATTGTGCGACTTCAGAAATGTCTAAGAGTTAAAGCCAGAGAATCTGTTAACGCCTTCCTCAGTTTCACTCAAGAAGTCGACAAAATTATAAATTCACTGGAAAAACGATTTGGTAGACCCGATATAATTATACAAGACCTAATACATTGTGTGAGGAGGATTCCCGACTTGAGAGAAGAAAGATTATACAACATTCCAGATTTTTCCAATAACATTCAAAATCTGGCAGTTACTGTGCAAAGTTTAAAATGTGACGAATATTCGTTGAATCCAAACCTTTCGAACGACACAGTGATCAAATTGAGCACAAATTCAAAAATAGAATGGGGAAAACGAATAGTGGAATTGAAACGTCTGAAAAAGTCTGTCACAATTGTAGAATTTTCTGTTTGGCTCGAAGAAATAAGTGGGACCATACTGTACGTTTTTCCTGAAAAAGAACTGAATAAAAGGAAAAGATATGTCTGTACTACATCCAGTCAACCAGAGAAACCAACATTCTGGTGTGAATTTTACAAGATAGACGGACATAAGGTAGAAAAGTGCCACAACTTCATAAAATGAGAACTTGAGAAAAGTTAGGACTGGGTTAAAGAAAATAAAGTATGTTTCAGTTGTTTAGGAACATTACATCACACAAAACTTTGTAAAAACAAGAAAACATGTGATGTTAATGACTGCCTTTACAAACATCATCCTTTTTTACATATAGAACCTGAAACAGTACTGGAAAACTCCGAAGTGTAAGTCTGCCATCATTCAACCAGGATCAAGGAGTCTGAAGTTTCATTAAGAATAACTCCTGTAGGATTAACTGGCCCAAAAGGTGAAATCAACACTTATGCTCTTTTCGATGAAGGTTCTACGGTGACCATGGTTGATGCTGTATTGGCTGAGAAATTAGGTGCTATGGGACCAACAGAAAGTTTGAAACTCAGTTGAACGAATTCTATGACCTGTGAAGAACTCCACTCAAAGAAGATCGGTTTGAAGGTAAGAGGAAAGAATGAAGATACTGAGTACGATTTGAATAATGTTAGAACTATCCAGAACTTTTTTCTTTCTGCACATCACATCTTCATCAAGTATATATTGGATCTATGCACTGTGTAAAACCACAAATTCTTATCGGACAGAACAACATTGATCTCATCATTGCTAGAGAAGTCCACAAAGGAGGAAAAACCAACCTGTTTCATCTAGATCGAAGTTGGGATGGCTTGTGCATGGAAACAACACAAAACAGTATTTTGGACGAGTAGATCAAAAATTTTTTTTATAAACCATCTGTATGACGATTTGGACCAAGTAGTTGAAAATTCTTTAAAAATTGTAAATTTGGATGTAAAACATAATAAAACATTACAACATTACATCCAGATGACATCAGAGCCTCGAACATTTTGGAAAAGACGACAAAAAGGATAGCTGCAAACACATGTGTTGTGGAATTGGCCGCGGTGGTAGTGCGTCCGACTCACGATCGGAAGGTCGTGTGTTCGATTCCCGCTTCGACCAAATATTTTTCTCGAGATAATTTATCTGGTTGAAGCTGGAATGATTCTGCAACCGTGTTAGGAATCACACGTTAAAAGGTAAGACCTCGTTAGTCCTTACCTCGCACAAGTTTCTCAACTTCTGAGAGTTGTCGTTCGTATGGGGACGACAGCTGATTAACGGAAAAACAGATTTTAAACAGATTTTAAACATAGAAAACTGGACTTTTATGGAAAAATGACAATGTAACTTTACCAAATGATAAACCTACTGCCCTGTGCCGATTGAAATCCATAAAGAAAAAGATGAACAGAAACGAAGATCTTGGTCTTGAGAACGAAAATGAAATAAGTGAATATTTAGAAAATGGGCAAGCTCGA
The DNA here is from genome assembly GCF_000500325.1 of Leptinotarsa decemlineata. Lineage (NCBI taxonomy): Eukaryota > Metazoa > Arthropoda > Insecta > Coleoptera > Chrysomelidae > Leptinotarsa > Leptinotarsa decemlineata. Next base: position 143,195 of record NW_019290255.1, read on the forward strand.
ATGTTGCCTGCGGAGAAGGTATCAAAGGATACTATGAATGTTTGGTATCTACTACATTTTGCGGTAACAAATTCTAATGAATCCAGTCAAATTCGGTTTGTGTTTGATGTAGCGGCGAAAAGAAATGGAATTAATCTCAATGATGTTCTTCTGAAAGGTCCAGACCAGCTGAATACCTTACTTGGCATCATCTTCAAATTCAGGCAGAGAAATATATCTGTGACTGCAGATATTCAGGATATGTTTCATACAATACACATGAGATCTATGGATAGGCATGCACAGATATTTTTGTAGACAGAAAGATGGAGTCATGACAAAAATACGCAAGAATATGAAATGACGGCTATGATTTTCGGGGCAGTATCATCTCCAACATCGGCTCAATCTTCTCAAACTGTGGAAGTCATTAGAGAGCAACTCTACGTCGATGACTACCTTGATAGTGTAGAAAAGATTGAAGAAGCAAAGAAAATATCATCGGATGTGATCGAAGTTCATAGTCATGGAGGTTTTGTCATACGAAACTGGTCTGGTAATTTGAAAGATGTTTTGAAGTATATACCAGAACTTCGAAATTTCAGAGAAAAAAATATTGACCTAGAAAAGGAGTTGCCTTTACCACTGCTAGAATTCAAAAAAGAGTCATGTCAGTATTTGATCATTTTGTCTTCCTGAATATTTTCACAATAGCTGCTCGAATTCTTCTTCAGGGTATTTGGCGTTCAAAAATTGGTTGAAATGATGAACTGAATGAAGAAATTATGAAAATATAGAGAATATGAGTTGAAAATATTAAAATATCTCAACTTTGTCTATTTCTCGTTGTTATGTTTCGAATATTTTTGAAGCCGAGGAAACTCGGAGGAGATTCATATTTTCTGTGATGCAAGTGCCTAGGCATATGAAGCTATTGCTTACCTTCGAATCAAAAAAAAAGCATCTATTGAAGCAAGTTTCGTTATGTCAAAGTCCAGAGTAGCCTCATCCGACAAATTATGTCTATTCCCAGGCTTGAACTTCAGGCTGCGGTTCTGGAAAGTAAACTGGTAGTTTGCATCAAATAAAATCACAATATCAAAACTAACTCATGCTATTCAACAAAAGTCAATTTTTGTGGAGGAAAAAATCAGTTTTTCATCGAACTTTTTTGGGTAATTGTTACGTTCCACAATCTGAAAAATATAAAAATTATAATGGAGAACTTTATACAAGTATAGAAGGGCAAACTTTTTAGTTCACCCCGATAAGTTACTGCGTAAAAATCAAAGTATTTCTCATAAAGAAAAATCTTCTATTTATCAGTAACTTGTCGTATTTAACAATTTTGCCTATCAAAAAAATTATTAAGAAATAATACTTATCTTTTACGTTTCGGAGGCCAAAATCTGCCTCAGTCTTCAGAAATGGATAGAAAAATTCGAATATATACGCAGTTATTCCTTTTTTGATAGCTTATTTCTTTACTTCTTCGACAGATGTCGAAGAAGTTTTGAAATATGAACTTATGTCAATGTTGTTGATTGACAACTGAAACAAACCAAACCAATTATATTAAGAAAAATTGTTCACTTCACTGGTTCCGCGGGAGATGACCGTTTTGGCGGGTGATGGCCATTTTTCGCTTGATGATGGGTTTCCATATGTTGCGTATTTCTACGCTGACTTGGCTGAATACGTTGTTGGACGTTGTTGGCCGCTTCACAGGTTCCCACGGAACCTGTGAAGCGGAAAATGGAAAGCAGGGATAAGAGAAAGTACTCGAACGACCTATAAATAGTCATCTCTCGGAGGAATCAGTCCAGTCATCATCCGAAGACGATTGTAGATACTAACTAACGTGACTTGGATTCTCTCCACTTTTTATTTTTATTTTCTTTTTTTCATTTCTTTATTTTTATTTATTCAATTGTTCTATTTTTACTTGTATTTTATTTCACTATTATTTCATTTCAGGTTTACTTTGGTTAATATATTTGTTATTTTCAGCTATTCATTTTCAATTCTTCTTTTTTAGTTGTTTCATAGATTTCAAATCATTTTATATAGTAGACAATGGAAATCCGAACTAGTAAAATTTAAAAAGTTTTTGTTGACGGTACGGAAAAAGTATTTTTTCATTTCTACATATCAAACATAACCAAAGTCTTTACCAAGTTGAAAACCAAGTCAGATTCAATCCTAATAAAGTTTTTTGAAGTATGAAAATTTCATATATTCTCGTGCACGCGAACTACTTTGAGGACACATTGTATATAACATTACCTACGTTCTTTTCAATTCCACCTCAAGTTTATCCCAATATATTTTACAAATTGAAATGTAAATAAAGTAATGAAAAAATAACGAGATTCGTTTTTTCTCACTGAATTGGAAATGTTCTTGTAGCAAACCAAAACATATTAGAAGTGAATTCGATGAAATTTCTACGACGACGTCCAAAATCTAATTTCAAATCCTAACTAGCTCGTCTGTTTCTGCAACATCTCTAGCGCGGACTACTGGAATTTTATTTTGTCGCTGATGTTCTTTGGAGAAAAATCAAATTAACCTTTCTGGAAACGAAAAGCAAATTTATTTCAGGAGCCATTTTATACGGACCAAGTCTCGGTTAAAATGTTTGTATGAAGTTCAAGTTACTACTTGAAAATGAGTGTCTTGAAATCAAAGCCATGTAATTAGTGATAAATGAACCCAGCAAATTGAAAGTATCTCTTTCGATTGATGACCTATTCATTACGTGGAAATTCATATTGAATATAGCATAGAGAAAATGACTTTCATCTAATTTTTGTTTAGATTTTTATCTGTTATAACCGGTTTCGGTTTCTTGAACTATTCTCAAGTAAACTGATGCAAACTGCGTCGATTTACACCATTTACAACTGATGTCAAAATTCAACAAAATTATATACTATTTTTCCCAACAATATATGCCACTGAAATTTGCACGAACGAATGGTTGTTGCAACACTTTTGAAAAACTATTGTTTGTCTACATCTGTCAATGAGGTCTGAATCTACTGGTCTAATATAATTTCATAATCAGACATAACCAGACTGAAGAGAAAATGTGTTCGAATCATCTTCATTCACATCAGGTTGAAAACTTTTTCCTTACTATTTTAATTGAGGTTCGTCAGGAGGAGAAATGGTTCATAACTGAAGGTGTTTTTGGTGGCGACATAAAGGTCATTGACCTCTACGCTGCTCTGGCCTAGTGTACCCCTTCCTGACTGGGGTATTTGATGAACAAACTGTTCATTTCAACACATGTCGACGGGACCTTCACTCAACCGAGCGACGGGGCCTTCACTCAACCGAGCGACGGAGCCTTTTGAATCGAGTGGGGTCGTCTATAGCATATTCTACAGCTTTCCTGACTGATGAGTTATCATGAGTTTCCGCTGATTCCAAAATTCTCTGATTCCTCGACTGAATGGACTGCCGTATAGTTAACAGCTTTGTTTTGCAACTTTCCAAAATGTAAAGATTTGACGAAGCGGTATGTCCCCAGGCGCCTGAAGCATACATGATGACAGGCTTGAACATCGTGTTGTACAGTATAACCTCCTTTCTAAGGTTGAGCTTTGAATTTTTATCAGCCAGAGAATAGAGTTTAGCTATCCTAATCTGAACTTTGCTCTTATTGTTGTCAATGTGATTTGCCCCTAATAACAACCTGTTGTTAGTTAGTTAGTAGATTACAGCCGGTTCTGGGCTTCCCCCCATCACTATGAAGTATTAATTGCTTTTTTTTGTTGTTGTTTAGTAACATCAAGGTGATGTGACCTTGAAGGTTCTGGTGGATGGATCGTTCAGAATTTTTTTCACATGAGATTTTGTGTGTCTGTGTGTGACATAGTGACGTAATTACATTTGATTAGTGTGTGTGTGTGTGAGAATGCACGGTACAGGGTTTCTTCATGTGCTTGTCTATGTACAAACATACGTCTGCATACTTCGAATATCCTTCAAGTAATGAATGTTCCATCGGTGTGAGCCCACCAAGTTAGTAGTGGTGTGACGTCACAGCAGCAACCGTTCAACGGTAAGAGATCAACATGTTCACTCCACGACGTGTGGCTGAATAATGCAATTCATCGGTTTGCCCTCACCTCGACGTAACGCATCCCTCTAGCCTCGCTATCGATGGTGACACGCAGGTGACCGAGGACTGTCTGCCTAACATCTATCCTCTACGAGAGTGCAACGACCACTGCCTTTTCGTATCGACATCTGCTATCGCGGTTTCATGGTGGGAATGACTCGCACTGTTTAATATAAAAGCTATGCTTGGCACACTATGAAATCAGTAGACGAATATATCTCTGCAGCAGTTAGCAATTGGTAGAGTATTATTCAGTTGGTAATAGAAGGAAGACGGTGAGTGTATTTGTCTGTTGAAAATTGTTTATATTTTCATACATATATTCATCATGTCCGTTTCAAAAGTAGACTTGAATAAAATCAAAATTCGATTGTACAGGGGGTTGAAATACTAGAGCAAAAGGCCTTATCATCATTGCCAATTGATGAAGTGTACATAATTAAAAATATGTCAACTCATTCTACACGATTTGGTGAATCAATTTTATTAACTTTGGAAGATGTGGGCAATGATAAATTATTTGAAACATGGCTACCAAAACGTATTTCGTGGCAACTCAGTGATGACGATGAAACTTGTATCAACTCATCGGGTGGTAAATATACGATGACATATTTAAGACAGAGTCCACAAAGTTTTGCTGGCATGAAAACGCGATCTCTAGTCAAATTCAATATGTTTGGATAATAATTGTAATCATTTATAGTGAATTTCTTTAGGTCATAGCCCACGAAGTTTTGAATGAGCTTCTTTTTATGCACACTTTTCTTTTCATGCACACTTTTCTTTTTGATAGTGGAGCTCGTTTTGGTTTGGGATTGTTCAATACGATTTTGTCTATTGTAAATTAAACCCATAGCAATAGTTATTCGATTTTTTTCAATTCCAAAATGATGAAAATCTCCTTTCCACTTCCAAAGTCGATAAGGTTATTGTTCTCATCCAAAATACGCACTGTAATGTTGTGAATCAATTGACTGACAGGGCATATATATAATACTGTGTGGTTTTTCAGTAAAATTGTATCCAGGTTCAACATGAATATCGAATGAGGAAAGAATGTGGGATTCTTCTCCATTTATATATGAACCAGATATTATATTGCAATCTAAGCGGATAGGTCTCACAGTTGTAATTTTTATTGGTCATGAGGATTCATGTATCTGATTTGGTGGAAATATGCCATGAGCAAACATAGAATTTGGATGTGTCCGATCAATTTCATATTTGAATCGCATTTCACATTTGAATGTATTATTATTGGCGTATAGATAGCAAATATCATCTGCAACGATATCAATTGGTTTTTTATCATGAAACAATCTGAACATGATATGTTTCTGTATGACGGCATTGATCTCTTCTATTTCGTAAGCACCACATGGAATTTCAAATGTAAACTTTTGAAGTATCGATGAGTTGTCATTACTGATTCTGAAACTCACTAAATTATTAGCTTCAGTTATATTATTGATTGTATTGCATCCATAGAATCCCAAAAGTCCTAATCCATAACGGCTGTTCCTATTTGATTCAACTGGTGGAAAAAAATTCGCACTCGAGACACTTGTCCCGACAGCTTGTAGCTCGAACTTTCGTGACATGACTGATGAATATTTTGAAACACATTTCAATTTATTGTTGTGCATAGCATCAGCATATTTGAGACAATTTACACTTTTTCAAAGGTGTTGCATTGTAATAAATATCATTTTTATTGATACCGATATTCACATCCTCTATATTACAAATTCAACACATAGATTTTCGAGGTATAGGACCATCATTAACATCTGAATCTGAATTTTCATCGGGGTGTTGTTCATATCAATATCTATGTTTTATTATATCCATGTCATCTTGTAGATGTTTGGGTAACTTTTCCCAAACATATGCAAACTCATGTGCAACACATGCGAGTATCACTTCCTTGGGCATATTTGCAAGCATCACTTCATCCATTTTTCAAGGTACCAAGGTACCAAGGTATATATAACATTCTAAGTGAAAACCCCATTCCCTTGTTATACTCCCGATCCAGTTTTGGTGTTGTATCCATTTTCATTTGGAAAATTATTCAGAGAGAAACTGTAAGCACAAGTGACCACAGGAAACTGTTTTAAATTTCTGTTGACGATCATAGTTATATTTGATTTTTACATTCGAACATTTTCGAAAGAATCGAGTCAATTCCAATGGTGGGGGTAGATCTCCAAAACTATCAAAATATGAGACTTCCTTCCCGCATTCTTTATAGGCCACCCAATGTATTCCTGATCCACTTATTCCATCTAAATTATCAATAGCTGTCTCGTTTTGTCTTGGACCTGAAGAGGGTAATCTGTCACGCATAAAAACACCACGAAAATGTGGAATTTTCATTTTTTTGTGCATAATAACTGAGATCATGTATTTGGTTTCAACTTCAACTGTGGCAGTCATCTTCAGTGGCGTGATCAAGGTACTCTTCTTGACCTATCAACTGAAACTTCAGTTGATACTTTATTTTGAGAGTTTTTGCTGTTAGAAGTTAGCTGTTAGAGTTTGAAGTTAATAATATTTTCACCTATATCACTCAATATTTTTCATGAAAACTTTCACGAAGAAATCACATTTAGTATGAGATATCGAGTATTCAATTCGACACAAATCAGGAAGAAAGTTTTCTGAAGTTGCAATTCTCCTATTATTAGAAAGAGAGATTGTGGTCAAATCAATTATCAATAGAAAAAACACATTATCAAAACATATCCATCACAAAAAATATCTTAATATGAATTCTCATTGAAAGTGTTAACTGAGTAAATCAGCCTCACAACGTTTTTTCTGAACCTCTTGATATACCCATACGATCGTATATTTTTTGATAGTACTTTCCTGGTGGAAACGCTGCCTAAGCCATTGCGATGGTATCCCACCGGGCGATGCCGAGTGGGACCAGCATCTACCATCTACCATGCAAATGTGACAAGTGAAATTATTCATGTCAGCTCATGTTCATTTTATGTTGTCTAAAAAATATGTTTTCAAAAACATGTTTTTTTCGTTAACCAGCTATCACACCCCTGTCACGTATTGTATTTCTTATTCTCGATCAATATATTGTACACCATGTGAACATAGTAAATCGTAGCAGCCTTGGCGGTAGCAAAGCTTTTTTATGTAATTGACTTGAGGAATGAAATGAAGACAGTCTATTAGAAATCGTCGTTTCATTCAGATACATAACATGGCGCAGTCGGTAGAAACGAAACTTGTGCGAGCTAAGAACAAACGAGGTCTTACCTTTTGACGTGTGATTCCTAACACATTATTCAAAAACTATTCTCCACTGAAAATATACAACTATGAATATGTGACCGTTCGCTATTGAATAAGTAGCGAAAATGATGCATAACTAGCATCTTCGAAGCAATTTCTGTTTACCAGCTCCATAACTCAGTACCATGAGACCAATCACCTTCACAGTTTTGTGGCAATATATTCTCAAAATGAAAGAAATTTCGAGTATGGCGAATAAACTGATATTTAAGTTCATCAGTCAAATTGGGAGTGATTAGAAACAAATAGTTCCATGTCACGATCATTTGTGATCAGTTTATTCAAGAATTAGTTGAAATTTAGGGATTGAGTGCCAGTGGTCTTGGGAGCAATTTTGGCATCAATTATACTTTTTTATTTCTCGATTTTCCAACTTTTTGAAATTGAAGGAAATAACAATGATGATAAATATTCATGAAAATTTTTTGTTTCATGAAGAGTAGCCATGAAACATTTAAAATTTCAATATGTTAATATAAGTATATATTTCAAATGTTGTACATGTATTCGTTAACGGTTTGATTTGCTGAAACCCAATAGTAGTTTCTCGTTCTCAACTATGCATAGAGTTACATCTAAAATTGATTGCTTCCTTCCGTTTCTTAAAGGGTTAGCAAGCCAAAAACTGTCTTTTTTATAAAACAATAGTCACTTTTGAAAATATAATTTTTCAATTCAAACAAAATTGATTCTGGCTGAGATTTAATGAAATAGAACATAAGAAGATCAATTTTATTCCGTGGCAAAAACATCTTTATTTATGAATGAAATATGTGTTTTTTCTCATAATGTTATCCAGATTGGTACTGAAGAGCCCTAAGGCAAGTGTCTTACGGCGAAACATCGATATCTACCAGTGAGAATGACAGTGTTCTATCTAAGTGAAATTTTCACCTTTTATTCAGTATACTGTGAAGGGATGCTGTGCATGATATCTGATTGAATTCCATAACGAATGTTTGGAATACAAACTGAGTAGAGAAATGTATTTTTTGTATAATTCAGTGTTCATATGAAAGTATTTGTTTTGAAGGAATTTTTCTTTCGTGTAATTCAATGTAGCTCTTTCAGGAAGGCTTTTTCTTCCAGTTTGTGTCTGAAAGTTACTTCTCATGATCTACACATCTATGTAAAGAGTATCATGTGAAATTGATTGATTCCCTCCTTTCTTTTGAGGATTCCTACATTTTTTGTGTCAAGATGGAGTAGTAGAAAGACAAAAACTTTCTTTTCGAAAAAAAATTAGTCACTCCTAAAAATATAACCCTTTCAATTTGAACAAAAATTCATTTTGCTTGTGATAGAATAAAAAGCCGTATATATGCGCTTGAGAATCCATAACATCTTATCACCATAGAGTTCCATCAAATATTGAAAGTTTATTTTTTCTTATTCATTTGGTGAAAAAACAAAGTTTTATGAAGTTAAAATTTCAATTTGTTCATATAAAAATAAAATATGAATGAAAATCAACCACAGTGTAAGTATGACTTATATGAAAGCGCTTTCAAACCCCTATTGCTTATATAGGCTACTATTTTTAGGCGTCACTATGAGCATATCGAAAATCTTCATATTATAAGGTCAGTTGATTTACAAAAAAATTACGTATTTTGAAGTTCAATATTAGGAAGCTTATGTCAGCTCTATACCGTTCCTCCACCACTTTTGACTTTCACCGCCGTCATTAGTTATGGGACATTGGCATATTTGGGTGAACCAACCAGGAATATCGCCCGTTTTTTGAAGAAAGAAGGCGTTAACGTGGCTTACAGAACGAATAATAATCTAAGTAAATTTATTAAAAACAATAAAGACAAAACTTCGTTGTTGGATAGATCAGGAGTATATAAGCTGACTTGTGGCTCTTGTCCAAAACTGTATATTGGCCAAAATGGAAGAACATTTTCCCAAAGAATTAAAGAGCATAGAAGCAGTTTTATAAATAGAAAGACCGATTCCACATTTGCTAACCACCTATTAGCAGAAGGACATGAGTTCAATCAGGAATACGATGTGTTATATTTAGAAGAGAAGAGTTTGAAACTCAATCTTCTAGAATGTTTAGAAATCAATAGATTCAGGAATTCGGGTAATTTACTGAATGATCAATTAGAATTGAGTAACTCTCCGTTACTGAATATTTTTTTCAAATGTGGAAAACGGAACATGAGCTCAGGTAATTTAATTCATTACAAACTTAGGTAAAAAATTAGGTACTCGAAATTCAGGAACCTCAAATTGTAGAATAGCATTTAATGTGTAGAATTAGTTATTAATACACGCCCGAGAAAGCCATTGTATGGCGAAACACGTGTTTCGTTTTTGTAAAACTATCTAGTGATTATCACACGATAAAGTGTTTTTAGAATACGTTACTCAAAAAATAGTTGCTGCATTGAACAGAATATCTGCTATTGATGCAAATAATTGGATAGACGAGTCAGATGATGTGATAGTTGAAGAAGGTGTTGGAGTCGATGAAGAGGAGATTGACCTTGGAGTCAACGAAGTTGGAAATGAGGCTAATGAAAATGAGGCTAATGAGAGCCTCATTTGGTGAGGGCGATGATGAAGGGATTATAGCTGATTCATCTAAAGGTGATGATGCTTTGAGAATCGGTCTCCGAATGCTCAACATCACCGACACGCTAGAAGATCCCATGGATTTATATTGCGTGATGAACGCGCATGTGCAGATCCGAACGATTGATGGCAACATCAAAAAGTTATGTTGGTGTTGTTATCGATTTTACTCGATACGGAACAATAACGGCGGCTGGTATCAACATGTAAACATCCATGATACGGTATCTGTGATGCAGCTGGGTCAGTATTGGTGTGAGGCATGTGAAAGATCGCTCACAAATTCCACGAGAGTGTCAGCATGCATGATATGCAATAATGTCAAACCTGTGACAGAATAACCGTGGACTATTGGTAAAAAAAACAGTCCTATTCAGGGCTACATTATTAACACAAACAGTAGTTGTAGTAGTATTCACAGGTTATGTGACAAATGACTACTTTGACTGATAAAAGTCTAAGTTGGAAATTTGTTAGTCTTTGAATATCTGTGCATTATATGACAAATTACTATTTTGACTGAAAAGTCGAAGTTGGGAATTTGCTAGTCGTTGAATATCTGTGCATATGATGAGTACCACTTTAACTGAAAGTTGAAGTTGGCAATTTGTCAATCATTGAATATATATGCATATAATGATGCGTATTACAGAGTGGGATGATGGTACTTTTACTTGCATTTTGTTTGAGACTATAATGTTAACCTAATGTTAACAATGGTATAAACCTGTTTGTGTTTGGAAGTAGAATGATAGCTCTGAAAAGACCTGTTTTTGTTTCAGTCTTCAATTGTAGCCCTGAAAAGGGCTTTTTTTTATTAATCCATGCAATGGTATGGACTAACGCTACTCATCATCATCAGAAACAATAATGATGATGTCGTCATCTGAATCATCTGAATCAGATGATATACTAATGATGTCGTCCTCATAATCATCTGAATCAGATGATATACTGATGACATCGTCCGTATAATCATCTAGATTGTCTAAGTCGTCAACAGCCATCTCAAACTCTGCATCTACTTCCTCTTGCATACCTTGTTCTATACGTTCTGGGAAATCCTCAGGAAGATCATAGATGCGTTGCAGAAATTGAGCGAAGGTTGTACTGAAATGATCGGACGTTGAATCTATTTCATGTACATGGATGGGTCCTGTACTCGACATTGTGGAAAAATAATGTAGAACTGGGGTTGATGCTATATTTTGTTTGAAATTCAAAAACACCAAGAATGACGATCTTCATGAAACTCTGAGTGATTATTATGAGAAACTCTGAGTGATTATTATGAAAAAAAGCTAATAAGGGATAGGGAGGAAGACACTGCCCCAGCCTTGCAGAGCCTCGTGCACACCTACCAAAAAGTGTGTATTCCGTGGAAGAACAGGAGAGGAAAGGGTGTAAGAAACGAGGAAACGATTACATATCGTCATCATCAATCAGGATGGGGGATGGTAGAGGAGTATCTTCGATGAGGATTGGGGATGGTTGAGGTCTATCCTCGAATTCTTCGGCTCATCGTCAGAACATCATCATCGCTATTTCCGGACGGTAGGTTAGAGGTTCCAGAGGTTCCAACTGGGGTCCGGTCGTGGAATCAGCTTCCTCAGTTGTTGACATGCTGACGATAGCTACTCAACTGAATATTACATTGAGGAACTCCTACATTTATACTCTTCAAGTGGAGAGGGTGGTAGTGGCGGGTAAGTAGGGGTTATGAAATGTTGTATGTAAAAATGGATAATATGAAATATACTTATTGATTACATTATGAAACATGTCTTTTCTTTTTTA